>JACXGM010017991.1:0-19363 GCA_016801145.1 Umbra pygmaea | reverse complement strand
ACTGTGTTACCTCATACAGCATGACCGTGTGTTTAACTGTGTTACCTCATACAGCATGACCGTGTGTTTGACTGTGTTACCTCATACAGCATGACCGTGTGTTTAACTGTGTTACCTCATACAGCATGACCGTGTGTTTAACTGTGTTTCTTCATACAGCATGACCGTGTGTTTAACTGTGTTACCTCATACAGCATGACCGTGTGTTTAACTGTGTTACCTCATACAGCATGACCATGGGTTTAACTGTGTTACCTCGCCAGCCTGACTATGGGTGTTTGACTGTGTTACCTCATACAGCATGACCGTGTGTTTAACTGTGTTTCTTCAATCAGCCTTACTGTGTATTTGACTGTGTTACTTCAGACAGCCTGACTGTGTGTTTAACTGTTTCCTCAATCAGCATGACCGTGTATTTGACTGTTATACAGCCTGACCGTTTGTTTAACTGCGTTACCTAAAACAGCCTGACCATGTGTTTGACTGTGTTACGTCAGACAGTTTGACCGTGTGTTTGAGTGTTACGTCAGACAGCCTGACTGTGTGGGATTGACTGTTACGTCAGACAGTTTGACTGTGTGTGTGTCTTGACTGTTACCTCAGACAGCCCCTCACACTGGACGTGGGCCTGGATCCACTCCAGCCGGTCCGAATTCTCCTTCTCCCTGACGCCCTCGTTCACCTGAGAACACAGCTCCTCGGCTTTCTCGAGGGCCTGCTTCAGATGGCTGTGGTCTGGGTGGGCCTCCGGAGTATTCTCCAGGATCTGAGGCAGAACAGTAGTTAGGCCAAGTGTGTGTGTTACTGTGAGCAAGTTCAATAATGTAGTTAACAATAGGTGAGGAGGAATTTGAGACTGCTGTTATATTCGAGAAGATTGTGTGTGAATGTGGGTGTACGCATGTTGTTGTGCTTACATTGTAGTCATTTGCTGTCAAACAGAGTTAGTTGGGTTATTTAACGTGTGTGTGTGTGTGTGTGTGTGTGTGTGTGTGTGTGTGTGTGTGTGTGTGTGTGTGTGTGTGTGTGTGTGTGTGTGTGTGTGTGTGTGTGTGTGTGTGTGTGTGAAATGACTGTGTGCTGCGGTGTGGCTTCCCAATCCCATGCACTTTTTATCTGACGGTAAGAAATTTGTCCATGTGTGTTTGCGGATTAACATACATTTTTAATAATGAGGGGGTAGCGCGTCACCCTTTGCATGGGTTTGAGGAGAAAACTGGAGAGGGGCATTCCCTTACAGCGTGGGTCCATGGCCAGTCTCTGTGGAGAAAAGGAAAAAGTAATAATAGAACTAAAAAAATGCCATACTTGATAGGTCCTATTTAGACGTGTTTATTAATGGCCTAGGGTGGTGTACTGCTGCAGGATGTAGACAAATATCTTTCTTGAGAAAACTCAGCATTTTCCCTCACTGTGAAATAAACCATGAAAAACGCCTGAACAAATATCTTACTGACTCTAAGGAAACTTAGGCGTTACCCTTTAGACTCTGGCAATAAAAATGCCCCCTATAAGGAATTGGGTACCATTTTCAGATTGCTTCCATGTTACCTTGACAAAGTCCTTGAACTCCGGCACCTCGTCAGTCTTCTGCTGGATAAGTGTGGCGCCGTTGAGCTGGCAGCTGCAGAATCGGATGTAAGGCTGCATGTGGGGCAGCTGGGCTGTGAGGATATCACCAATCATCTTTACTGGCATCCGCTCACCCGACATCTTCTTCCTTACCCTCAGAGCCCTGAACAGCAGGAAGACTGGTGAATCTACAGTAGTACTTTTTATAACCAATATCCACCCTAGGCATTTGGAGTTCTGATGAGGTGACCAGTAAAAGAAAAAAAGAACAAAATGTCTTGTGTGACCCAGTCTGTTTTACCTCGCACTTCTTGTTTTTGACAAACTGCTGAAGGATATCTTTTAACAATTCAAAAGTACTTATATCAATCCCAGATTGTTCCTATAACCCATTAGCCTTGATTATCTACCAACACAGGTGTCAAACCGGTTCCACTGTGTCTACAGGTTTTCACTCTTACCTTGTACCTGATTGATTATTTCGGTCATTCATTTGTTGGAATCTCACCTCACCTGGTTATCTAGCTCTAAACTGGGCACCAGGACAAAAAACAACACACTAGGACCTATGTGGAATAGTTAGACAACTTTGATCTCAAGAAATCAGCAATTATACATCATATACCAGGGCTATTTAACACTTCTGATCTTTGCTTTTACCTGGTAGTTAATTGCAATAACATGTCCCTTAGTAGAAAGAGAGGACAAAAAGCTGAGTTTTTTCTGCCCTCCAGGACCAGAGCTCATTTATTTACCCAGGCAAGTGGACTAAGAAGTAATTAACAACAGGGGTGCTCAATCCTGGTCCATGCTCTACCATCCCCTGGGACTGGAGAACCTTCATGACAGTAGCTCTCCAGGAGCAGGACTGAGGACCCCTTATTTACAGCAGTGACCTGGGAGCAATAATGGGTAAATGCCTTGCTCACTGGCAGAATCTTGGCAGTCAGATATTTTAACCCGGGTCCTTACGGACACCAGTTAGATGCCTTTACCATTAGGCCACCTTTCCGCCTTATGAACGCCAGGTCAATATCCCTGCCATGTACTGTAGTTAATGAAAGACCTTAAGACTAGACAGAGCAGGGGCTTACTTAAGACTAGACAGAGCAGGGGCTTACTTGAGGAGCTTGATGTTACACATAATCAGCTCCTTCCAATTGACGAAGATCATCGCCACCTCTTTCTCAGTCAGCAGCTCAGACTCCAGCAGGGGCTTTTGAAAGACCTGGCAAAGGCGTAAACGATGCAGCTTTAACACATAACACTTCTAAATCTTTGACACTTAAGGCTGAGGTTGTGTATGTGCAGCTTGGTCTGTTGGACGTGTGACCGTATCACCATGGCGATTAAAAAGTTTTCCTCATTGGGTCCCCTTGTGTGTGGTTACCTCGGTGACGAGCTGCAGGTCGTTAACGTAATTCTCCTCAGTGACGATGAGTTCGTGCGTGTAGCCCTGTCTCTTCCTCTCCACGGGTGTCAGCATGTCCAGTAGGTGCAGGTCAGCACACCCTGTTAAACAGGACAACAGCATGCATCAGAACCCGTTTATTATGTTCCTTCCTTCAAACATACCAATACGGAGTCCCTCAACCACCGCTTACCATTACAAACCATCCAGCGATGCTACAGATGTAGACTGAGAGCTAAACAAGTCCTTATGACATGGTCAGTACACAGTACTAAAGACTGTCCTGAACAATGTATCTAAAAGTAAATGTAGGTCAATCAAAGATGAAAGGTAAAACTGTCTCGTATACTAGTTGTGGCATACCCACAACACCCAATTTGGTACAGCACTGTCCAGTGTGGACAGGTGGATATTTACATGGGGGTAGGTTGTCACGTCACTCTCCAGAAACTCCCTTTTCGCAGGTTGGGCGCCTATGAATTCAATTGTGGGTGTATAGTTGAGGAATGTGTAGCCTCACTGTGTGTATCAACTAAAGGCTCCCCTGTGAGAAGAATCAGACCACTTGGTATAGTGTGAACGATCTTCCACCATGCCACACTTGCTGTTACATTGCAGACAATGTGAATAAGGGAATTGGACATGACAAATTGGAAGGAATATTGGGGTATGTTCATTATGTGAATGTTTATTTCATAATACCCTTAGCTTTGACCATTGTTTCAGGTGAGTACCAAAGGAACAGTTTGGTACACATGAACATGAATGTTCTCAAAAATATATATATAAATAAATCAAACCCATGCTTTGAGGATTTCTGGGATGGGAAATGTCTTACGTAAGCTAACCCCAAAAATGTTTTAATGAGTAAATGAAACACACAAGTCCATTGCGCCTTTTAATCATTATACATGTCATTTTCTATATTAAAGATGGCATGACAATTATTTATTAAAGCTATTAATCATTTGTATACATTTTTCAATTTATACATTCACTTGAGAAAATGCTTCAGCAACCAAGTGCAACAATTCTATTTTGGATTGGTTGTTGATTCACATGACTATAATAAAGTCAGTTCATAGTCCTTGTACATACTCCATGGGTAGCTTGATTCTTTTTGTGCTTCTCAAACACTAATCAGTCATGGTGGACAAAACGTTTTTGAAACAATTGGGTCTCAAACAAACTTGGAAAGTCCAACCAACTAATCACAAAGCAGCAAACGCCAATACTGTCACATATACTGGAACCAACAGGAACCAAATGGATATATAAAAAAGGCTGCATACAGGAATTCCATCTTTGTTTTTAGAATAACAATGAGAGTACAATACTGTTGTGTGACAAATACAAACATGAAATCAAATAATGATATGGTACCAGCACAATAATACCACTTGTGTATACTGCTCTGAACAGATCTTGCCATGCTTTATCTTTTGTTTGAAAATAACACAATTTCAAGGCCATAACTATACAACCTTATAACTTGTTATTTTACACTATTAAATTGACTACATAAATACCAGTCTTAGTTTTTCTTAGTTTTAATATGTAAACACTGTTAAAACATTATCAAGAGGCTATTATTATCATCATTATCATCATGTTCAATATGTTCATATTCAGTTCAATCACATTTGTTCGTTTAAATGGGATTTTCTTGGCAAAATAACTGAGTAGTAACAAAAACTCAATGGACATTGTTGTAGGCTTCAGTGTTTTAAAGGGTCAGCGCAACATTATGTCAACAATGTCAGATAAACATGACCACCATTTTTTCTGTATCTGCGTACAGTTTGAATTTTCTGAAGCCATTGCTATCGAGAGTTAGTTATAAAAAAATCTACAAGAATAGCTAGCATGCTCAATGACGGCCATAAAAACAACCTTTACCTACCTTCAAACAGTACACAGACACAAATAAATGTTCATCTGAAAAAAATATCAATTGCCAAAATGTTGCACTACGCCATTTAGACTAGCAACTGCATAAACTGTTAAAAGCCCTGTCATGAGAGAAGGAAAACATTGACAATACTACATAACCATATATATTTAAAACACTATGCATTATAATTGCATTCATATTTATAAAAATAGACTGTCATTGTATACTGACCAGGGATATAGCACTGTCTGACTCATGTAACCATTACACATCAGACTTCAACTGACAAAAATCAAGGAGAAAACATGTAAACAAACTCAGGAAACTCAGGAATATAAAACACATCTACTCCTTCTACTCTGTGAAAAATACAGTTTCAGGAGACATGAATTGACTCATTAGAGGATATGATATCCTTACTCTGTGTGTGCCATTCTTTCACACAAGTCCATGGACACGGTTTATGACTGTACCTTCCCCTCACAACTTCTGCTGCGTCGGTGCGCTATTTGGTTTGTGTCGATCAAAAACACAGTTTCATGATATGCATCAGCACAAAGTAAACACCCCAGCACCTTGAAACAGCTAAATCCTTCCCAAAATGTTTTGGTGTGAACAACACAGCTAGATGTGTCCACTGCATGGGCTTGCTTTGAAGCAGGTGAGATCTAAGTGTAAGATATATATAGTATGTGTAATAATCTCACCCTTACATTAGGACCATATGTCTTTGTGACCTTTGAACCCCTAGACCTGTCCATGGGACAACTTCCTCATGATGAGCCAATCCCAGGTCCTGGTCAGAAACCCAACCTGTTGGTCTCATAACCCTGTGATTTGTGCAGATCTGTATGTGTAGGCCAATATGGTTACACCTATCCACTTTCCTTTCAATCTACCACAGAAGGGGAATGGGCCACAGGGAAGAAGATGAGGGTTGGCTTTTGGGCCAGGCCCCGGTTTTCCTTGGGGGCCTGTTTGATGCAGTGTGTCATGAATAGTGGGTCTTTCTGTGGAGCTGTGGTTTGAACAAAGGAGAGGTGGGAGGGGTTAGTACGGGAGGGAAGGGAGGAGCCTAACATCAAATAGCAGACATTCGACTGATGAGACGAACAAAAACTACTCGACCAAATCGGGGCTGCTGTGTTAAGAAAAGCACAATGACTAAAATCTGCAAAAATTTCACAGAAAGCCACAAAAGGACCCACTATCCAGTCTCTAATTCAATGTTCATTTCAAGCATTTCTTTCGTTTTTTTCTTCAATTTCCAAAAATAAATACATTTTTTTAGGTAAATCGTTTTTGATGAAGAACCGGTGTAGAATAAAAGGAAGCTGCTTGTCAATTTTGGCGAGTGCGTTCAAATATAAGGACGTAACGGCCTGCTCTCTGCAGCTTGACTCTTCTAGCCCACAAGCCCAGGTGGCAATCATGTGGCAGTCACATGATCGGGGTGGCTGCATCTCCCATCATCCCGCGGGGCAGTGTTTAGGGGATAGTGGGTCTCTTTGAGGACTTTCAAGGCTGAGTGGGAAATGGGCAACATATGATTCCTAGAAAGAGGAGGAGAACACAGCACATAAGCAAAAAACGAAAAAAAGAAACCAACCAACAAGACAACACTAACAGAAAAAAAGAAGAAGAAAAAGAAGAAGAGAAAAACATATGCAAATACAGGAGCGAGGAGGACAGGATGGTGGTGGACAATGTTCACGAGACAACACACAGCGTGCAGCATAACAGATGGGGTGGAGTCTAACCATGCTATACATGAGGGACATTCAGGAATATGAGATTAGTGTGAAGGCAGGAGGGAGAGTATACACAGACACACACACCTCTATTCAACTGAGGGGATACATGATTTGAAAGGTCTTCAAAGAGGGGCCCGAAGGTATCAGTACGGTCAGTTTCCTACGGATTATACCCATGTCAATCACTGTCAAATCTGATTCGATTCCAGAGGTTTCCAGGGGTTTTAGTTAAAATGAATTAAGTATCGAAGAAAGTGAGAGGATACAAGAAAATCATGTCTATATAAAACAGAGTCCACGTTGGTGTGTAGAAGAAATAGGAAATACATAATGACCCATTTTTTACTCTGTGTAATGAATAGTATCTGAGTTTAAAAGGGTGAGAGAATTGTGCCACATGTAATTAAACTGCTAGATGTAAGTGTGAGAAGGAGACAGGTGTGTGTGCTTGCATGCAAGCATGTGTGTGTTTGTGTGTCTGGACAGAAACAGACATGTTCCTAGTAGTGCGTTGTACTCACATTGTTGACTCGGGTCGGTGTCAGTGGTCAGTTTGACGTAGTTGGAGGGGAAGAGGCCGACGGAACCGTTCAACTCGCCCTTCCACCAGTCGGGATCCTCCCTGCTCAACACGTTGATGATCTGGCCCTTGCCAAACGGCAGCTCGTCATCATTCTGAGCCATGTAGTCATACATGCCAATCACCTGACACACAGCTGCAAGCGAGCACAAAGACATGAAGGGAAAGTCAGAAACCTGAAGGGCTGATCAGACATGTGGAGGGCTAGTGATTACAGCCCAACCGACATCTGTTGGCCAATATTATCCTCCAATATAATCAGTTTACTGATATAGATACACGTACAAATTATTAAGAGACCACTGCAAAATCATGTTTCTCTGGCGTTACTCTTGATAGGTATGTGTTTGGGTAAAACAAACATTTTTGTTTCAGTCGAAAAACTATGGCCAACATTTCTCACCAAATCCAAATAAAAAGATTGTCATTCAGAGCATAACTGGTAAAAATAACAAAAAAAATGCATAGTTGTCAGACCTCAAATAATGTTCATATTCATTTTTAACTTCATCATTGTATAATAATAATAATAATAAAAATAGTCTTTCATGCATCTTTGCATGCTCTTCACCAGTGTTTCACATTGATGTTGGATGACTATACCAGCATAGCGCCCTGTATACCACTGCTGGTTTGTTTCTAAAGCTAAATAGGGTCAGGCTTGGTTAGTCCCTGGATGGGAGACCAATGCACTCTTTCCTCTGGTCTAAAGATCATTCCATCATGCCCCAGGGCAGTGAAGAGGACATCTGTCCTGTGTAGGGTGCTGTCTTTCGGATGGGATGTTATATACAGTTGCAATAAAATTATATTGCAAGGTTTATTGCAAGGTTTATGGTCAAAATGTACAGACTTTCAGCTGTTTGCAATGAACAAATCAAACAAAAGCAATTGAAATAGCTGAACACAACGAATGCTTCAAGTGGATTTCCCAAATTCAACTGTAAATGCAACTGTCTCAAAATTATTCAACCCCTTCATGGTAAGCATCTTTAGTACTTAGTAGAACAAACTTTTGCTGTTATGACCTGCTGCAAACAAGATGCATAGCCAGACACCAGCCTCTGGCAGCGTTCTTGAGGAATCTTCCTCATGAGCAATGGCCTCCAGATCAGTAATATTCTTGGGTTTGTGTACTGCAACATCATTCTTCACATCCCACCAGAGGTTTTCTACGGGGTTCAAGTCAGGTGACTGTGAAGGCCACTTGAATCTTCCAGGACATCTTCTGGAACCAAGCCTTGGTGGAATTTGAGGTATGCTTTGGGATCATTGTTCAGTTGAAAGGTCCAATGATGCCCAAGCTTCAGCTTCCTCACATGACATTTTCTCCTTGGATTTCCTGATACTTCAAATGTATACATTTTGCTTCCACGCCCTGCACATTTCCTGTGCCAGAGGACGTAAAGCAGCACAGAGCATCACCGTGCCACCACCATGCTTGACTGTGGGCAGAGTGTCCTCCAGACATACCGCTGATCTATCGTGCCAAAAAGTTTTGTTTTTCTTGTGCATTGGTTCAGTAGTGGTGTACGTCTTGGAGTTCTGGCATGGAAACCTTATGCGTTTAGTATGCGCCTTTCTGTGCTCACTGACACCTCAGTCTCGCTGAAGGTCTTTTGCAGTCACTCTTGGTTTTGTCACCACCTGCCCTGTCAGAAATTGGGTTGCAGCCATTGATTGTTTCTTCTGCCCTGTCCAGGTAGTGTAACCACTCTTTCCTTAACTTTTAACTTACGTACTATGCATCCAACGGTGCCTCTGGGAACGTTCAGTGCCTTCATCTTTTATTATCCTGTTCCTTGTTTATGAAGGGTGATAATCTCTTCTCTTAACCTTTTTGACAATTCTTTTGTCTCAGCTATGTTTCTCACATGCAGTGAAATGTGACACTGAACAAACCCCTAGCCAAATCAGGAATTAAAAAATTTGGAGTAATTATGAGTTGCATTGTCAGCTGGATTTGGGGAAACCACTTGATGCATCCGTTGTGTTGAGCTATATCAATTGCTTTTGTTTGATTTGTTAATTGCAAACAGCTGAATGTCTGTACATTTTGAAAATAAACCTGATTTGCAATCAGGGTTGAATCATTTTGATTACAACTGTAGTTATCCCGAATCTCTGTGGTCACTAAAGATCCTGTGGCACTACTTGTAGGAGTAAGGATGTTACCCCTGGCATCCTGTACAAATTTCAAATTTGGCCCTAATACCATCATGGCAACCTAATCATCCCCAGGCCATTGCTGCAAATTAGAAGGTGTTTTCATTCAACTTGCCTGGTAAAATAACGGTAAACTATAGAACTAATAACTCTCCTGGTGCAAAAATTCAAGCAGCTCGCCTTTGTTTGATGGCTTGTGACCATCTATTTTACTCTTGATCACATTCCGGAGGTTCAATGCGGTTGATTTAAGAAATATTTGCAGGGTTCTGTTAGTTATCTCTAGAGCTGTATATCAGTATGAGCAATTTATTCACATACATTAGTTATGTTTTTTATATTTTGTTGTACAAGAGGACAATGCGCCTTAATTTACAAGTTGGGAGTGAAGAAAACTAAGACAAACATTTGCTGATGTGAAACAGCTATTAGAGTGAAGTTTTGCTGGAATTACATTAGTAATGGATCGTTGGAGAATAATTCCCTGATTTGCATAGTTTTTCAAAACTGGATTATAATAATCTAGAAAGACTCAACTAAGTAGTGCCCAATTTATGCACCCGTCTAATTTTGTTTTGATGCATATTGCACATTTTCTGTTAATCCAATTAATCTAATTTCACTAGCTAAATATTACACTGTCCTTCAGTTATTTGATAGATCAAAATGTAATTGCTGATCAAAACACCCAATTATTTATAAATGGAAATCATTGAAATTGTCAGGAGTGCCTAATCTTTTGCATACGACTGTACCTTCATAGTTGCTATTGCTAAACTTAATCCTTTTGGATTTTCTGTTAGCTTCCTCGACATCCAAATCCTATAAGAAAATGACACAATCATAAGCGATCTATACAGAAAGCGGACTGATCGAAAAACACTCTTCTAAGAAGTGACAGTTTCCATGCACATGAGTCGTATAGGAGCCTATTATGATATGAAACCTAAAGGACTGTTTTAATAGGTGTGTATTTCGTAGTTTCAGTGTAAAATATAATAAAGTCTTCAGTCAGCCTGATATTAGCTATGTTGGAAACTTCAATCAGGTACTGAGTGCAAACAGAAGCAGTGGTCAAGGAAGTAGACTACATTGGGCCGGAACAATTCATATTATTATTTTAGGCTGCTATCTTATGTGATATTAATTAGACTTAAAAAAATGTTGGCCAAGTTAGCAGCATAGAACATATTAATACAACTGCAGTGCTTTGGCTACCCAAGTGGAAAGCAACCCACTGTTGGTACAGTAAAAGCACCTTGAAACAACTAATTTGCTACTGTGTGCGCATCGCTTACCTCTTAAGGAACACACCTTGCTTAATACAATTCTTGTTTTTAAAATTGTTGTTCTTATCCACATAATATAACTTACTAGCCACAGCTATAGTTAGCTAGCTAGTAGATTTGCTATTGGACGCTAACCCTAGTCTGACTCAGAAGTGCGAATTCACTTTGACATGAGCTGCATCACTTTCATCCACGGCCGGATTGAGATTGGTACAGAGAGCTCTGTGTTTCTCGCCCTTGCTGAGACGATAGCACAACGAGCTTAATAACCTTAAGAACAGCGTTGAAACCCGACAGATTTTCTAGGTAACAAGCAAATGCATTTTTCTAATACAAAGGGCTGACGAGACATGAAAAGAAAGGGCTGGCGAGACGCGAGAAGAAAGGGCTGGCAAGATGCTAGAAGAAAGGGCTAGCGAGACATGAGAAGAAAGGGCTGGTGAGACGTGAGAAAAATGGGCTGGCGAGACGCGAGAAGAAAAGGCTGACGAGATGCGAGAAGAAGAGGCTGGCGAGATGTGAGAAGAAGAGGCTGGCAAGATGCGAGAAGAAGAGGCTGGCGAGATGCGAGAAGAAGAGGCTGGCGAGATGCGAGAAGAAGAGGCTGGCGAGATGCGAGAATCGTACCAATTTGTCTTTGGGGAATGTTGTTCTCAAAGTGTTAGATTAATTGTTAATGCATCTGTTGGCAAGCCTCGACCCATCTTTGCTGTTGAAGGACTAGGCCTATTTTAGAGTCTTCTTATTATGATTACACATTTGCCTAACCTGTTTCACATCACCATCTTATTTATTCACATTGCTGTTAGTCCTGAATTGCCTTTGTCACAACTTATTTGGAATATGTTGCATGGATACATGTAAATTAAACGTTTACCGTAGGAAATAATGAAGTTAATTCGGTAAAACTTCAAATACCTTGTCATTATACGTTTTTTTGTTCAAATACAAGTTAAAGTACATTTACGGTACATATCACTCTTTGTTTTCATTAGCATTTTCCATACAATCGTAACTTTTTTCAGAATTTGCGTTGTACAATAATAATATTAGCAAAAATCAATGTCATTAGAAAGAATCAATGTAATATTAGCAAGAATCAATTCATTGTTATCATAACATGCACACAGTATTTGAAATGATGTTATAAAATTGCACAATATGTAATTGAAACTGCAATATTTTCATAACATGAAATAACGTTACTAAGAACTTAAAAACAGAATGAGACTTGTTATTACCAAGGACATTATTATAAGGATAAATTTAACAAAGAATGTGTGCATAAGCAGTGTTAGTACCCGTCATATGTTGAGTCAAGGAGGGGCCCCAAGGCCCAGGCGGCCCTCCGTCATGTCCCAGCTCCTGGCCCCTACCTGCACTGGGCGTCGGCAGCTTCGGGGGTGTGGGATCTGTGGGCGTGGTCTTATTGGTGCTGGGGCTCAGGAGCTTCACGTAGTTGGCCGGGAACCAGCCAATCTGACGCTTCTTTCCCCGTGCCTAGACCAATGATAGGGCTTGTAAATATGAGGACCAGGGCCATCATAATAAGAAACATAGGACTTTTTAAAGTAACGCTCAAGGATGTATTGTTATATCACTATGTAAAAATAATAAACTAATAGGGATGCACTGATACCACTTTTTCATAAACATGTCTGAGATAATTTATTAAATAAACTTAGCACTGGCTAAATTAGCTCCCATCAAATCTACAAGTAGATGTGTCTTTAGCAATGGAACCAAACACAATACAACAATAATTATTAATAGAAAACCATTTTCAAAATAGATGATTAAAAACAGACTCTAATTCAATTAAGTTTGCCGTTA
The DNA here is from genome assembly GCA_016801145.1 of Umbra pygmaea. Taxonomy (NCBI): domain Eukaryota; kingdom Metazoa; phylum Chordata; class Actinopteri; order Esociformes; family Umbridae; genus Umbra; species Umbra pygmaea. The sequence continues at coordinate 6,864 of JACXGM010017991.1, read as the reverse complement.
AGAAGTTGAACAGCCTCCTGTTACATGGTAAAACGAGAGCGCCTTATCAGAATCCAATCATAAATGCAAACTCAAAGAACAGCCCCGCCCATGTTTTTACTGACAGCAGAATCATCCAATGAGCACTTAGGCTCTGTGTGCTTGACTTGTTACTTTTTCAACGTTCTCAGATAATAACATTATCATATCATGTTTGCATCATATTCCTTATTTTCATAAAAAAACACGTTTTGTCCTTGATATTCTCTACATTCACTACATATCCTGCTGGTGCTGACCCAGCAGAAGGGTCTAATTCTGGGGAGCTAACAAGCTTTTTTTTTCATCTGTAATGCACTATACTGTATATACTGTTTACAGTGGGCTCCAAAATTAATGGCACCCCTGACTGGCAATGCACAAACAATACTGCAAAAAATATAAACAATACAATTATAGATAATTACCAACATGTAAGAAATACTGTAGTTTATTAATGTGTCAATGGAACCAACCAACATCATTAATTGATTATAGAAAAAAATAAGTGTTCTCCAAATCAAGGTTTCACAATCAATGGCACTCTTAAAAATCATTGTAAATAATATCTACCAAAATTAAACCAGGAATTAAAGTACACTTACTTAAGTGCATCTGTGTTAAGGAACTACACTCACCTAAAGGATTATTAGGAACACCATACTAATACTGTGTTTGACCCCCTTTCACCTTCAGAACTGCCTTAATTCTATGTGGCATTTATTCAACAAGGTGGTGAAAGCATTCTTTAGAAATGTTGGCCCATATTGATAGGATAGCACCTTGCAGTTAATGGAGATTTGTGGAATGCACATCCAGGGCACGAAGCTCCCGTTCCACCACATCCCAAAGATGCTCTATTGGGTTGAGATCTGGTGACTGTAGGGGCCATTTTAGTACAGTGAACTCATTGTCATGTTCAAGAAACCAATTTGAAATGATTCCATTTGTGACATGGTGCATTATCCTGCTGGAAGTAGCCGTCAGAGGATGGGTACATGGTGGCCATAAAGGGATAAATATGGTCAGAAACAATGCTCAGGTAGGCCATGGCATTTAAACGATGCCCAATTGGCACTAAGGGGCCTAAAGTGTGCCAAGAAAATATCCCCCACACCATTAAACCACCACCACCAGCCTGCACAGTGGCAACAAGGCATGATGGATCCATGTTCTCATTCTGTTTACGCCAAATTCTTACCATCTAAATGTCTCGACAGAAATCGAGACTCATCAGACCAGGCAACATTTTTCCAGTCTTCAACTGTCCAATTCTGGTGAGCTCTTGCAAATTGTAGCCTCCTTTTTCCTATTTGTAGTGGAGATGAGTGGTACCCGGTGGGGTCCTCTGCTGTTGTAGCCCATCCACCTCAAGGTTGTGCGTGTTGTGGCTTCACAAATGCTTTGTTGCAGACCTTGGTTGTAACGAGTAATTATTTCAGTCAAAGTTGCCCTTCTATCAGCTTGAAGCAGTCGGCCCACTCTCCTCTGACCTCTAGCATCAACAAGGCATTTTCGCCCACAGGATTGCCGCATACTGGATGTTTTTCCAGTTTCACACCATTCTTTGTAAACCCTAGAAATGGTTGTGCGTGAAAATCCCAGTAACTGAGCAGATTGTGAAATACTCAGACCGGCCCATCTGGCACAAACAACCATGCCACGCTCAAAATTGCTTAAATCACCTTTCTTTCCCATTCTGACATTCAGTTTGGAGTTCAGGAGATTGTCTTGACCAGGACCACACCCCTAAATGCATTGAAGCAACTGCCATGTGATTGGTTGAGTAGATAATTGCATTAATGAGAAATTGAACAGGTGTTCCTAATAATCCTTTAGGTGAGTGTATTGTTGAATCTATTAAATTAAAGTGATAGAAATGTACATTATGCTTAACTGGAATGCACATTATATGAAAGGCACCTATAGGAGATTATCCACACGTAATTTTCCCCCGGCCTTTATTTAAGACCGGCCTTTATTTGTCCGTGTTGACCACGCCCCCAGCCACTATCAGAGGCCCGGCATTTATTGACTACCGGTTTTGATTTGAAGAATTACAGTAATATTATTATTTTTTATTAAAATCAAAGTAATTTAAAATTAAATCGGGAACAATGTGTATATTGAGCCATTACAGAGTGTATATTGAGCCATTACATCACTTCCTGTTCAACTAGGGTATAAAAACTGAGGTAACATGTATGCAATATCCCTTTGTCATTAAATTCCATAAAGAAAACAAAAGAACTTGCAGTTCAAAAGAGACAGATGATCGTAGACTTTCAACAATCTAGTAATGGCTATGAGAAGTTCCACAAAAAACTCAATATACCACTGAGGACGGTCAGGGCAATTATTAAAAAAATCTAAAGATAGGGAAGTTGAAAACCTGAGTTAGAGGGCAGAAGATAAGCACAAACCCAAGAATCTGAAGGATCCTGAAACGATCGGCAGAGAGGAATGGTCCAAAATCCCTCCAAATGTGTTCCTTAACCTTGTCAAACATTACAGGAAGATACTTCATGCTGTTATCCTTACCAGAGGTGGTTGAACTAAGTTCTGAATAAAGAGTGCCAATAATTATGAAGCCTTGATTTTAAATATATTTTGTGTTAAATAATTGTATGAGCTTGGTTGGTTCCATTGACACATTAATAAAGTACAGTGTTTCTAACATGTTGGTATTTTGAGTTTCTCTCTATAATTATATATGAATGTTTTTAAAGCATTGTTTGTGCATGACAGAGCAGCTCAGGCTGGATTTCTCACTGACTTGCTCCGCTAAACCCAATTATATATGCACCTCAACAAACGTGTCAATTCTGTCAAATCCGAGACAAGAAATGCTTGAAATAATAACAAATAATAAAATGTATTATACGTTTTTTAATTCACTCGCCACATTGGTTGGTAGATTATGCCAAGGCACTTGCATGATTTCACACCCTGGTTGGTTAGCGAGGACAATTACTTAGATTAACCTTTCTGTATTTTTATTTTTACCTTTACTGCTGTCAGTTGGTAGTTTTTCATGTTAAAATCGACCTTGGACTTTAACATGTAAACTTTTGATAAGCTAATACTGTGGAAGAGGAAATAGATGAAAATACGTTACATTCACCCGACCAATTTCTTTGTATTAATTTTTTATTTGAGTCACTGCTTATAACAGATTATAGCCCTGTTGTACGCAGCTTAACTTTACTGGAAACATTCTTAGACCATTATTTATTGTTAATGCACTAAGGGATAAACGTACAATAATGTTGAAACTTGTTTTCAGAACGACCTGTCACTACTCATGTTTACTGCATCTTATTAGGACATGGTATCGGATCATTACACAGACTCCACATGCCAATATCCAATCCCAATTTTTGGCCAGTATCCGACACATTTTGGATCCCAGTATCGGATCGGTGCATCCCAACAAAATAATAACTATATTATTTAAGTTATTTCACCATATTATATTTAACACACTTAACACATCTAAATGTGTATATGAATACAGTTAAGAATATCATCTAAATGTGTGTATGAATACAGCTCAGAATATAATAAATAATAATAATAATAATAATTAGTTCAATTTATATAGTGCTTTTCGTGGAACGCAAAGCGCTCTACACAGTGAGGGGGAAAGCCCACCTCATCCACCACCAATGTGTAGCACCCACCTGGGTGATGCACGCCAGCCATTTTGCGCCAGAACGCACACCACACATCAGCTATCAAGGTAGAGAGATGAGTAGTTATATATGCCAATTAGGAAGGAGGGGGATTATTAGGTGGCCATGATTGAAATGAGTACTGTTTAAGAATTTGGCCATGACACCGGGGTTAACACCAGTGGCGGCTCCAGAGTATTTTTTTTGGCATAACTATGGTGGGGCTAATCCACACAGTGGTTGGGCTCAAATCAACATCTGAATTTCAATGTGAATACATACACAATATAATAGAGCATAACATAATTCCCAGTAGCTAGAAATACCATGTCGGACTGACTCCTTTTCACATGCAAATTACATCTAGAGCAACCGACGTGGAAAGTCACTACTAGTTTAGGCAATAGTCTATTTGCGCTGTTTCAACTCGTTAATTTTGTCTGGCAAACCTGTCCACTACACACCCAATTGGGATGGGCAGATCGATCCAAAAATATAGGCTTTATATTTAGTTTTTAAGATTGATTCTAGCGCAAATATGATCAGATACCAATTTCATTTTCTCTGTTCTGTTATCCTTTTCCAAAGATTAGAGCTGCTAGTGTGAATGTGCAATGTTCCGCTGTAGTGAACACACACACACACACACACACACACACACACACACACACACACACACACACACACACACACTAACGACGGAGAGAGAGTGAGAGCGCAAGCTGCAATAGTTAACGGAGTTAACAATCCAAAATTGCTCCAATTATCTTTTAAGTCATATTCCAATATTAACAAACCCATCCATTGTGTGACCATGTATGTCGATTGCTGAAATATTGAAACTAAATCGGCTTGATAATGGAATAAAAAGAAGTAAAAAAACTTCAAGAAGGTCCAAAGCACTCTCTCCCGTAATGTACAAAAATGATTTATTCAGGCAGCATATAGGGCACAAAATAATTATTAATTATTATAATTATTTTGTGAACTATATGCTGCCTGAATAAATCATTTTTGATTCCATGTGGGCATAAAACGAAAATAATGTAATACAAAGTGAATGAACTAAATGTTTTAATTGCTGGTTTTATAACTCAGTCTAACCAGTAGACACGCACCTCAATTCATTCTGTTCACGTGTGCACGCAGTACATTATCGTGCTTGCGAGAGATAGGCGAGAGATAGAAATGTCTTTTCATATTCCATAAGACTGTTTAATCATGACCACTATATAACCTCACCTTTCATTTTTGTAGATAATCTTGATTATGCACCTGTATGTTTTGTTAGTTTATGACTATTTAGCGAACTCCATGATTACACTTTAACAACGCGCACTAGCCAAGTAACCTACACACGTAGAAACTCCTTAGGCTGTCCTGACTACGGTATGTGAAGTGAGCGATACTGGAGCCGTACTGGAGCGATTTTGAGCGAGAGCCTTCTGGGCCGCTCAAACATTGCTCTGCACTCTGGTAAACTGGGTCAGCTCCGCTCCTTGCTCCGCTTCCACTCCGCTCCGCTCACATACTCTGCACCGACACCACATAAAAATGCAACAAAGTCAGCACAGTGGATGTTTCATGGTGGGGCTAAGGTGGGGCCAACACGATTCTTGGTAGGGATGTAGCCCAACCAAGCCATACCCTGCCGCCACCCCTGGTTAACACCCCTACTCTTACAATAAGTGCTATGGGATTTTTAATGAAAACAGAGAGTCAGGACACCCATTTAACATCTGAAAGACGGCACCCTATGCAGGGCACAATGTCAGCATCACTACCCTGGGGCGTTGGGAATGATCTTTAGACCAAAGGGAAGAGTGCCCCCTACTGGCCCTCCAACACCACTTCTATCATCAAAATGTGGATATGAATACAGCTCATCATGTCAGAAAGGGGCTGATGAGAGCGACGGTGGTCTGACCTGCAGCTCTCCTTCCCACCAGCCTCCCGGATTTTTCTTCCGGATCAGGATGAGCTGGCCGGGGGCCAGGGTGAGCTGCTCGGCCCCCGTGGCCGTATACGGGGCGATGACCTGGGCTATCTCGGGCTTCTTCCCCAGGCTGCCCGTCTTCCCTGCAGGTCCCTAGTAGAGAGAGAGAGAGCGCTGGTTTTATCGGGAGCACAGAGAATCAGTCAACAAGAAATACCGTTTCTGAATGTTTTCTTATTACTTCATTCCTTATTTGCCGTGTTCACAGTGAATTTTTGCTGATTTTCAGTTGGAATGGATACTTATTGGTAACAATCATTTTTACCTCAGAGTCCTTGGGTTTGACGTAGTTGGACGGGAACACCCCTGTCTTTCCCGAGACCACGCCCGTCCACCAGTCGCCCTCCTTCTTGGTGACGACGATGACGTCGCCCTGCTGGAAGGTGAGGTCACCTTGCTCGTTGCTCTCATACGTGTACATGGCTATGTATTCTGGGCAACACAAACAAGCAGACAGTTGTCAACTCTGGTTTAATCAAACTGGGTAGAGTAACGCAATAATGCTATTTCATGATGAGATTTAGGTGCTCCGTTTTATGTTGTACCTTTTCAGAAAATGTTTTGGGTAATGAAATACATAGTCTGAGAGTAGAAATATACGGGGAAAAGACTGGTTGGTTATGTATCCTGAGCTGAGTGTGTGGCCCACCTTCTCCTGGGTCCGTTGGCTTTGTGGGGGACGGGCTGGGCCTCTTCATGCTGGGGGGGCTGTCAGACGAGCCAGACTCAATGCTGCAACAGAGAGCTTATCGTCAGTCATACTGTCAGATAGGGAAGGGACGATTACCGGTTTCACGGTAAACCACAATAAAATGTCCGTACGGTTAGTTATACCGTTTAAAATTTAATTTTCATTAAAACAGTCTTTGATTACCGTGATTTTTAAAACTCACGGTAAATCCTGTCCAGCCAGAATTAGTCTGACGCAGGTGCGCGCATACAACTTTGTTTGTTGCACGAGAAGTCAAGGCGGAAGGCAGTGACAGCGCTCGGGAGATTTTTCAGCCATCCAAGAGGACAAAATCTGAGATGTGGTCATATTTTGGCTATTACAAGAGTCCTGAGGGCAATTTAATCGAGGATTGGCACCCTGTCTGCAGAGAAATGTCGCTGCAAAAGGGGGAAACACGTCAAATCTGTCAACTTCGTGATAACCAGCCACTGTTATACAGCGAA
>JACXGM010017990.1:0-19368 GCA_016801145.1 Umbra pygmaea | reverse complement strand
ACAATCGGCTGATTAGTACTATTTAGTGCAAAACAGAACGTTAGCCTACAGCATAACAGCTCATATTAGCCAGCTAAACTTTTAGTACCCTGTTAGAAAAAATATGTAACGTTAGTTGGATTGTTATTTCGAAAGCATGATGAGGCAAGACGAATACGGGAGCGACGCAGGCAGAAATCACTGGTAACCATCAGTGTGGTAATTCCCAGATAGAAGGCTCTTACGAAGGAAACATGTTTTCAAAGCAACTTTTTTCTTATCTTGTACTAACATGGAAACAAGCTAGGTAAAGTCAGTAAATAAATCACTAACACAATGATGAATAACATTGGAAATAACATGGTTTTACTGAGTAATACATTTTTGACTTAATAATTACATTTAAAGAAACCTCATTGCTTGACTATATACTCTGCTGTCTCAGATGACGACATATTTTATCCTACGTCGGCCACCGTAGCTTGGCTTTTGTGTTTGCAAAGCGAAGGGTAGGAAGTGAGTGACTGGCTGCTTGCAATTCACAAACCATAACACTAGATGTCACTAGAAATTACACACTGAACCTTTAACTGAAACAACTACCTGATAGACTAGACTCTGAAGGAGAAGGACGTGTCCTTGCTTGGCTCCGCTCTGCTTGCCATCTGTTCTATTTCTGCCTCTTCTTTAGTGTTCTTTTTCTTTTCCCAAACTATTCTTTAGACTTTTTCCTCTGCTATTTTTTTATACACCCTATTGAAAGAGGCTGTTTATACATCTACCCAGAATACCTTCTGAAGCTATCTTGGAGAATTTGAGTAATCCAACATGGACTCCAGCTGTACAGAATGTGCAGAGTGCTGTCGCCTAACATTAAGAGTGGCTAAACTAGAAGCAGGATTTCCACCCTTTACCAAATACAGGATGGTGAACAATATTTGGACTCATTCCTGGTACCGTCGTCCCAGGTGGCAGTTTCAGACACTACCATCCCATGGCATGGCCACAAAACCTATGCTGAGGTGCTGAATAAGCGGGATCATGACGGTCCCATCGCCAAGCATGTGATGACTTCTACCCCAACGTACTCAGAGGCATGGACAACCATACAGAGGAATGTAAAGAAACATGGTTAGAACAGAGCTGCAGTGCAACAATCCTCAATGAAACAGCACCTCCTAACTTTAATGAGTGTCTGCAGAATGGTTCGAAGAGGAGGAGGTGTAGCTGCCCTTTTTAAAGATGTCTATCAATGTAAGCAAGTGTCATTTGGAAATTACCTGGTCTTTCGAATATCTGGGAATGGTGTTAAAAGGTGCTCCACGCATTCTACTTGTCATTATTTACATGCCTCTGAAATACTCTCCAGCCTTTGTTGAGGATTTTACAGAATTGCTATCAACAATTTCCTCAGAGTTTGATTCTCTTGCTATTGCTGGAGATTTTAACATTCACATAGATAATGCAGAAAGCAATATGGCGAAAGATATCATAGCTGTTTTAAATACATTTGATTTGACTCAACAAAAATTGCAGGCAAAAAGCACCTTGGAGAAACTCAACAGCAGTTCAAAATATGAAGAGAAAATGCAGAAAATCTGAGCGCATGTGGTGGAAGACAAAACTTGTATTCCATTATGACATCTATAAAAACACCCTTCATGCCTTCAATGTAGAACTAGGCAAAGCTAGACAGACCTTTTTCTCAAATATTATAAACAGCAACTTTAAACAACACACGCACTCTTTTTGCTACTGTAGAGAAACTAACAAACCCTCCAAGTCACATTCCCAGTGAAATGCTCTCAGACAGTAAATGCAGTGAGTTTGCTTCTTTCTTCTCAGAGAAAATCACTAATATCAGAAAGGTGATCAGCACATCTTTGAGTTGTGCTGAGATCAGACAAATCAGACCACAACCTTAGAATTAGTCACTATGGCTGTTTTCGAAGCAATTAATGGTAACATTCTGGAAAAAACAGTACAGCACCTTAAAACATCAACCTGCGCCCTTGACACACTTCCCACATCTTTTTTTAAAAGTGTGTTTAACTGTTTAGAAGCAGATCTCCTAGAATTGGTAAATTCCTCACTTCTTTCTGGGACTTTTCCAAAGTCCCTAAAAACTGCAGTTGTTAAGCCCCTCCTAAAAAAGGGCAATTTGGATCACACCGTACTGAGCAACTGCAGACCAGGGGCGGACTGGCCATCGGGAGGATCAGGAGTTTTCCCGAACGGCCGGTCCATTCCGGGCCAAACGGGCCGTCACATTTTACTTTGACGGCCGGTCGGACATATTAAAACAAGTGAAAGTAGGCTAAAATGGACAGGCTGTTGCATCCGCAAAACTGCGCTCTGGCCCGGCCGTCAAATCGAGAGAGAGTTCCTCTGTATTCAAATGAGGAGAAACACAGAGTGAATGATTGCCGAACGCGGGGAGCGACAGATACAGTGCGCGCGCCACCCCCCCCCCCCCCACCGCCGGCCGCTCCATCAAAAGTCCCGGGCCGAATTTTTTCCCAGTCCATCCCTGCTGCAGACCAATCCCAAATCTCCCTTTCATAGGCAAGATCATTAAAAAAGGTGGTTTTCAATCAGCTGGACAAATTCTTAAGCTCAAATGGACACTTTGACAATTTTCAATCTGGCTTCCGAACAAATCACAGTAAAGAGACAGCGCTCTTAAAGATAATAAATGATATTTGCCTCAATACAGATACAGGCAAGCTATCAGTGCTGGTACTAATATCAGTGCTGGTACTACTCGACTTTAGTGCTGCATTTGACACTGTCGACCACAACATACTTCTTGACAGGCTGGAAAACTGGGTCGGGCATTCTGGGATGGTCCTAAAATGGTTCAGGTCATACCTAGAAGCGAGAGGTTACTATGTGAGTATAGGCAAACATAAGTCTGAGTGGACATCCATGACATGTGGAGTCCCACAAGGCTCAATTCTCAGGCCACTCCTATTCAACCTCTATATGCTCCCACTGAGCCAAATAATGATAAACAAATTGCTTACCACAGCTATGCAGACAACACCCAGATCTACTTAGCCCTATCGCCTAACGACTACAGCCCCATTGACTCCCTATGCCAATTCATTGATGAAATTAACAATTGGATGTGCCAAAACCTTCTTCAGTTAAACAAAGAGAAAACTGAAGTCATTGCATTTGAAAACAAAGATGAAGTTCTCAAGGTGAACGCATACATTGATGCTAGGGGTCAAACAACTAAAGATCAAGTCAGGAATCTTGGTGTGATTCTGGAGTCAGACCTTAGCTTCAGTAGTCATTTTGAAGCAATAACTAAATAAGCATATTATCATCTCAAGAATTAGATGCTTTGTTTCCAGACAAGACTTAGAGAAACTTGTTCATGCTTTCATCACCAGCAGGGTGGATTATTGTAATGGCCTCCTCACTGGTCTTCCCAAAAAGACCATAAGACAGCTACAGCTCATACAGAACGCTGCGGCCAGGATTCTATGCAGAACCAGGAAATATGATGGAGGAGAAGGCCTACAAATAGTCAGGAAACCAATCTCAAAAAATAAACTGATGTTTCTATGGAAATGTAGGTTTAAAATACACCAGCCAATCCATCAAGCATTTCATAAGATCATCAAACCTATCTAGTCTTAAAAAAAGTGGGGGGGGTTTGTGCTTAAGGGAAGTGAGTACCAGAGCAATAAGAATCAGTGTGAAGAATCCGTGTGAAGACCAGTGGACAAAGCCAGGAACCCCTCAGAGTGTAGGGAGAACAGCAGCTTCTAGATGAAGCTTGAAGCTCGAAAACTCCCTAATTTTCATTGACTGGACCAGTTTGCCTGACAGAATATGTAAAGTCCTGGACTAACGAACTCCCTTCCTCCTCACCCAATGTACTCCTCCTTGTTCTCCTCTGTCACCAGGAGGTCACTGCCGTCCGGCTTCAGGTCATGCGACGTAATCTTCCCCAGAATCTCCATGTCCACAGAGAAGTACATCTCTAGACTGCACTCCTCAATGTTGTTATCCCTGTAAAGATGTGACAGATTACACAACACAATTACACACCACATTGCAGGATGCCCTCATGCCCAGAAGGACATCAGGATTATCACACAGGTATTTGGTACCTTAGTAAACCATACTGATTACAGAAATCACCCAAATGGCCCTGATCAAAGGTTTACATACCCTTGAATGTTTGGCATTGTTACAGACACACAAGGTGATGCACAGGTTAAAATGGCAATTAAAGGTTAATTTCCCACACCTGTGGCATTTTAAATTGCAATTAGTGTCTGTGTAAAAATAGTCATTGAGTTTGCTAGCTCTCACATGGATGCATTGAGCAGGCAAGATACTGAGCCATGGGAGCAGAAAAGAACTGCTCTTATAATGTCCTGGAACTTCATGAATTTGGAAAAGGATATAAAAAGATATCCAAAGCCTTGAAAATGCCAGTCAGTACTGTTTTTGTCAGGGATCTCTTACAAAGACAAACCCAGAGGTAAACCTCAGGAGACAAACAGGTTGCTCTGGAAAAAGATGGTGTGGTTGTTTCAAGGAGCAAAATATAACAATACTTGAATAAAAATTAGCTGCATGGTCCAGTTGCCAAAAGGAAGCCTTTACTGCGTCAGTTTCACAAAAAAAGCCCAGTTACAATATGCCCGAAAACACCTTGACACACCACAGCTTCTGTCACACTGTAATTTAGAGTGATGAGACCAAAATAGAGCTTTATTGTCACAACCATCAGCGCTGTGTTTGGAGAGGGGTCAACAAGGCCTATAATGAAGAATACCAACCCCACTGTGAAGCATGGTGGTGGCTCACTGATGTTTTGGGTGTGTGGGAGCTCTAAAGGCATGGGGATCCTTGTGAAAATTGTTGGCAAGATGAATGCAGCATGTTATCAGACAGTCCTGGCAGACAATTTGCATTGTTCTGCATGAACGCTACGCATGGGATGCTCTTGGACATTCCAGCACGACAATGACCCTAAGCAGAAGGCAAGTTGACCATCCAGTTGTTAAAGAAGAATAAGGTGAAGGTTCTGGAGTGGCCATGACAGTCTCCTGACCTTAAGTAAGTCAACTTTATTTAGAGCATTTTTCATATATACAAAATCACAAAGTGCTTTACATAAAAAATACAAAAAAGACAAGACATATTAAAAGCATACATATTAAAAACATACAATAAAATATGTATTAAACAAAGTAAAAATCACAGATTAAAAAATAAAAACAAAGATTGAAGAACTCATCCAAAGGCATGTATAAAAAACTATTCTTCAGCTGATTTTTAAGAGTCTACCCAGGCAGCAGAATGTAATGGAGGAAGAGTGGTTAATTTTATCGAGCCACTCTGGGGAGGTCTCAAAGGTACGGTTCATTCAAGACTACCAAAGATTTTGCATGACCTGGAGGCATTTTGCCAAGACAATTGGGCAGCTACACCAACTGCAAGAATTGGGGGTCTCATAGACAACTCTCACAAAGACTGCACACTGTCATTGATGCTAAAGGGGGCAATCCACCATATTGAGAACTGAGGGTGTGCAGACTAATGTTTTGATTTATGATTGTGCCATTCTGTCATGACCTACAGTTGAAAATTGATCCTATGAGATATAAAAACATATTGTTTTGCCTGCTCACTCGTGTTCTTTAAAAAAGGGTACATCTATTACCAATTCTCCAGGATTATGCAAACATTTGAGCACAACTGTATATACAACACACTATCATTTTGCTATAACTGCACAGGACAACATTGGTAAATTGCTGCATTAAGTGATACACCAGCCAATAAGCAGATGCTTTAATCCTTGGCTTTAGTGTTTAGGATATGGACACGAGGGATGTAAGTCTGTGTACCTTATCCAGATCAGAGAATTGTAGAACTCGGGGTCAATGGACTCCAGATCTTTGAGGATGAGTTTCTTGTTCAGCATGCGTTTGTAGAACGGAAGGGAGAAGCCTGTGTCTATGAACTTGCCATGGAAGAGCGCCTAAGGACAAGGGATGGGGAATGTTCACACATTTCTGCCAAAAAATCTATTTAGTAGGGCTGCATTGGTAAACCTATTCATAATAGTATGGTACAGGTTGCACAAATACATGAATCAATATGTTAGAAATTAATAAATAGCTAGATACTGTATGTTGAACACTACTTTTCAATAAATCTAATTGATTTTCTGAGCCTTTGCGCACCGTAATCAACACTGTAATCATTGTTGCCACTTTTCCAACTTTGTGAGAGTAACACAAGAAGGAAAATCTAGACCTACAAGTGAATGCTGGTGATGAATAAACATGAAAAATCCTTCAGCTTTGTCTATTTTCAACACTACACCCTAATATTGCTGAATTATTTTGACTGTGGGCCAACGCACATGCAAACTGTATGTTACAAAAGCATTTTCTATATTTAGGTTTGGTTGAGGGCCAAACAATGTTACTTTGTCTATTTTCAACACTACACCCTAATATTGCTAAATTATTTTGACTGTGGGCCAACGCACATGCAAACTGTATGTTACAAAAGCATTTTCTATATTTAGGTTTGGTTGAGGGCCAAACAATGTTACTTTGTCTATTAAGCTTAGTTGTTCCATTGCGGGTGGCAGCTGAAAAATAATAGCTGACGTGCAACACTTCACTTAGAACACATTTTATAGGGCCCCACAATGTCAATTCAATAAGGAAACGTGAAGAAAATAGAACTACTTTGTCTCCCTACAATAAGTGTGTTTATAGCCAGGGATGTGCCTATCTTTAGCCAATTAAACTAAACGTTTCTCTAGTAACCGTTTTCATTTTTTATTGAACAGTGACCCTCAAACCGCATTACGTACCAAGCAGTAAGTTAGGCATATGGTCGCACCCCTAATCATTTGTATGCAAGAATAAATATATCTAGCAACATTTAAATATCTCCTTGTAAGTGTGTACCATGGCAATGAATCTTCCAATGAAGCAGAAGTAGGAGAGGTGGTCAGGGTTGATGGTGGAAGCAGGGTTGATCTGCAGACAATAGTTACTCTTGCCAGCATACTCAAAGAGGCAGTACATTGGGTTGAGTACCTCATGGGATAATAGGAAGAACCACTCTCTGCAGGGATGAGACAAGAGAAAGTGAGAAACAGACTGAATACAATTGAAAGAATGGTTAGAAAAGTGAAACTTGTCCCCAGGCTACTGCACACAAATGCATACAAGTATGCAACAACAGACATTCGAAGCTGGCCATAAAGTAGATTACTACTATTACCATATTATTCTATAGGGTTGACCTGACTGAAGAATGTTTTTGGATGTGTGGCACCAAATGGATTCTATTTTGGACATGCCATGATGTAAACAAACACCTTTCTATTACATGCAGCCTAGGGGTGATGTGCAGAACTTGTCATAGTTGTATCCGTAATCGTATCTGTTTCTTACACTTAATAATTGTAATTGGATTTAGTCGTGATCAGAAAACCAGGAGGTGCACTTTTAGCGGCAGTAAACACTTGTACCTCAACTGGGCGTTACTGCACCTTCAGTAAGAACACTCATCGCTCATGACAGTGAATATATTGCTCATCCAACCATTTCACTTTTCAAAGTTGGCAAAAAGCCACAACATACAAACATTTGTAATTATGTTGTTGTCAGTCTGAAAACACGTGATTGCCCAGACAAACAGAATTTGTTTTTCATTAATAAACATGGATATTTCCCACATTGCAACAGCAAAATAAGATTAAGCTGATTGTTACCTACAGATGGTAATTGCAATTTGTTTGGACTGGAGCAGGTGTGTAACAGTAAACCGAACCCACGATATGGTACGTTTCCGGTTCAGTGCAAAAAATGATTGGAAGTTTTTAGCTTAAACGGCAAAAGATGGCCAGATATTTGCACCTATCGCTCATGTAATTTACTCTGCCTGAACATATTCTGCTGATAGGACTGTTGAATACAATGAGGAGACAAGTTGTTTTAGTTCCACAACTGCCTCTGCAACCGAATGACTATATGGACAAAGTAACATTGTGAAGCTCGCAACCAAACCTAAAACTTAGAAAACTATTTTGTAACACAGTTTTGCACGTGCACTGCCCCATAGATAAATGTTTTACTGAGTTAAAAAATTAAAAATAATAATAATAACAGTCAAGACTGACATTCTCAATATCAGAGTCTAGTTGTCTGCAGATGAAGCAGAGTATTTTCCTATGTTTATCCATCACCACCATTTGCAATTCTAGGTCTACCTGCTCTCGTGTTACCCTCAAATGATTACCATGTTGACTACCATGTGCACAACTCAGAATAGCAAAATATATATTTTCATATCAATCACGTTTTTTGAAGAAGCATACATAAATACAGTTGTTAGCCAATTAACTTAAATGTTTATGTATTCTGTTTCATGTGCGAACCACGAATAGCACCCTGTAACGTACGATGTGGTTACGAACACATGTACTGTTGCAGCTCTAGACTGTAGAAAAGGTTAACCCTGAAAATAATGTAGAATTGGGGGCCACCTTACTTTGGGGAGTTGGGAATGGAGAATACTTCAGAAAATAATGTATTTTTTGGTAATTAGAATTATTAGAAAATATAATTACAAACTAATTTATAGAACTACAGAACTATTGTATTCTTTCCAATGTAGCATATTAATAAAGTTTAAATGAAACACTAACTGCTTTGTTCTGCCCCAAGCCAATGTAGTTGAGACGGCCACAACACAGTTACTAGTTAGTGATTGATTCCTTGGTGCACATGGGAAATGGTGTTGCAGGAGACTAAGCGAATTTATCAAATGCCAATCAATCCAGAAATGTTTTTGAAAATGTATGTATTGGCTAATGGAGGAACACAAAAAAACATTTACAAACTCTTAACTATGACAACATTTGGTTTGTGTGGTTGTGAATGACCTGGCTAAACCGCCGTAATCCAAGCCCTCCTCTCCTCTGAAGATGACGTACAGCCTTCTCCTCAAGTCGTACGGCTTCAAGTTCATAATCTGGACACAGACATCAGCCCACATAAAAAAAAAATCACTGAAACAGACATCCTAACATCATTACCGTCACCAGATGCCAATTATGTTTGCAGGCAGGGGTAACAAGGATAAAAAGATTAAACCACATAATAAAACAATGTCAAACATCATCATCATCCTGCAAATCAGAACATGATGACATTGTAATGATAAATGTGACAAATGTCAAACCCAGACCGTGAACAAACTAATTTGCCATAAGGAACTGTTTGTGCACATACAGCAGGACTACAATGCCTGGTATGTAATCCTATCGTTCAGATAAGGGTCAGCACAATCATCTACTACAGAGAAGTGAGAACAGTGTTGAATAGTCCTGACATACAGTACATAGACGGTGTTGCGAGGTGAGGCCAAGTCTTACTTGTTGGAAAGAGTCTTCGAACAACGTCTGCCTGGCTACGGTGATCTTAACATGACTGGGAAGTGCGTTGGACTGGAGAAACAAAGAAAGAGTGCCTGAGTTAAACTGGGGACAGCAGCCATCTGAGGATGGAAATGAGAGCCGAGGGAGAAAGCGTAATGACATTAATATATTACCTGGCACAGGTAGCGGAAGTGTGCTAGTTTCCACCTGAAGCTGCGCTCATACGCTATCTGGGGACCTTTGGTGCTGAGGAGAGAAGGTCAGAGGTCATCGGTGCACATTACCAGGATGACACTTAACGTTACCATGGGATCAGGAGAACGGGTCTCGTTTGAAACACATCAACCTTAAATGGGCTTCATAGATGTTGGAGGGTTGTCATTGTCTCACAAACAACATCTTAATGGAAGCTGCTGCTAAAACAGGAGGGCCTGACTCAACCAGGGCAGTACTTACACAGAGGACTTGCCTGTGCGCGGGTCACTGAAGGTGGTGGTCCGCGTGTTGTGATCTACAAAGTAGCGGACACCTTCGCGCGTGTATCTGATCTCCCAGCCCTCAGGAAGCGGGTCCTCGTTCTGTAGCCTGAGGACGACAGGGAGACGCAGTGAAATAAGGAAATAAAGGACAACCTCGTAGATGTACGGCTGGACACGGCGTTGCCCTGTAGCCCGTTCAGGCTCACCCTTGTGTGCGGGGGTCTTCCCACTGGGTGGTCTTGGTGTTGTGGTTGACAAAGTACACCCGGTCATTGGAGTCCACGCGGCGCTCTGGGTGGAACAAAGGACAGAAGTTGGAGTGGTCCCAGTGTGTAAGACTGAGTAGGGATTGATGGGATGAGATCATCGCCAACAGCAATAAAAACTAAATAAGTATGAGGATATTTGACTTAAGTCTACTTCTAGGTCTAGTTTTTCTAGACACTTCTATTGTTTAAAGTTTATGCTTTGAGCTAAATCAATGTCTTGTTTAATTCAGAAATGTTTAGGATGCAAATGAGATTGCATGACGCACAGCATGCACTGTTGTCTAACTCACTTATATAGGCCCATTTTTTATCTAAGATGTCCTTGAGTGTTTTGAAAGGCCTAACCCAAATAAAATGTATTATCTAGCCACCAACCAAGCCATAAGTCACAGCCTGAGATAACATTAAGAGAAGCTGCGTTATATTCAGAACAACCAAAAAGACTCACCCCAACCTGGTGGCAGTGGACCCAGAGGGTCATTTTCCGCCGACATCATTTGAGCCTAGATGAAGAGCGAAAACATGACGTGCACATACATACCAGGGAAGTCAAGAAACAGACAAAAAGGGGTTTCCAAATTGGCCAATATTCCAACAAAATTTTAAAGCATACGTGTCTGTCTTACTAGCTGAGTAACTAGTTAGCCAGCCAAGTGCATAACACTGCCAATCTAACATCCTTGCATAGTAATCAGTGTAGTAAGCTAACCATCGTCAAGGTAGATGAGATTAAATTCAAAGGCCTAAAACACAGCAGAGCTAGAGCGTAGAACACCAGAGGGAACCAGGCATGTATTTGACCTGAGATCAAGGGGCGGGACAGAGACAGACAAGCCTCTCTAAGATTAACAGTCACTCATAATTGTGATACAGATATCAAGGATTATATCAAATATTCTATTTAAATCATCTGGTTTTGACCAACTGAAACCATTGAAAAATACAAAATTGCAAATCCCACTAAATATATGGAGTTCCTAATCCTCCTCAGAAACGACAATGCTGTCTTCAGTATAGTTTTTAATTTCCAACCACTAAGCCTTCTGTCCTGCTGATTTGGCACTAGCAGACAGATTTGGGCTGCTAGTGGATAGTGCAGGCTGTGCTTACAGAGTAGAGGTATCTCTGGTTGAACTGGTGCATGGCCCCCTGTAGCTGGCTGCGCTGCGACTGCCAGGCCTCAAAGTTCCTCACGGACTCCATAGTGGGCCTCTGCCAGGTGGTGGTTCTGGTGTTGTGGTCCACGTAGTAGATCCTGCCTCGGTCATCCACACGCCTCTCCCAGCTAATGGAGACATACGATAATAACCTAACTATCATCATCATCATCATCATCAGATTAGTATGCACTTTTGTCCTATGTGACTGTCATGCATGAAAACATAATCTAAATCTGGAGAAACAGAGAGAAGGGGAGACCAAAGCATTTGACATGGAGGCAGAAGGTAGCAGAGATGACAGAAGCCAACAGAGTTACTGACCCTGGAGGGAGGGGCTGCGGTCTTTCCCAGGTGGTGGTTCTAGTGTTGTGGTCTACATAGTACGTTCTCCCGTGAGGATCCTTCCTTTGTTCCCACCTGTAGAACATCAGACACACTCAACACAACCGGCTGACGGAAACGCGGCCAAGAACCGACACACTTGAAGTTAACACAGTGAGATGTACCCAGAGGGCAGGGGGTCTGGAGTGCCCGCGTTGGGGGGTGGTTGTCTGGGTTTGGTGCCGTCTGGTTCTGCCCCACTGGAGCTCCCTGCTGCCTCCTCTGCTGTGGAGCTGGCAGAGGAGGCTGGGGTGGTCTGGTCTGGAGCAGGGCTGGAGGAGAACGGCGGAGCAGCAGCGCCGTCGGGCTCCGCGGAGACAATCTCTGTGGTGGGGGGATGGGGAGAGGGAGCGGGGGTGGAGTCTGGGACCGGGGTGGGGTCAGAGGTGACAGTGGTTCTGCCGCAGTCCTCGTCACTTTCTGCTGGGGGCGGGGTGTCGCCTGTGGATATGGAGGCAGCTGGAGCAGTGGCCGAGGGTTGGTCACCGTTAACTACAGACAGAGGGGAAGAAAACAGCTGAGAATTTGACGTTGACTGACTCAGCCTGGCTGATTCCTTAGGGTTGTTTATTAGGTTAAAACTAACAGTAATAATGCGCTTCGGTACACCAATTACAGACAATACTTTTCAGGGATGCACATCCTGTACAGTTAAATATGACAGTTTACATATTTATTTTTGGGGTTGAGGTACTGGACCTAAGGCATGACCATTCTAATGTTTCTGATGTCATGTTGATCCTAGGAGGACCCAAAACCTTGGAACATGCTTCAGGACCATGTGGCCTGATGACTCCTTGGGGGTTTTGAGCCGGGTATCTTTCAAAGCACTTTGTGAGAACTGCTGTTGTGAAAAGGGCTTTATAAAATAAATCAAACAATGGTACAATGTGCTCCCATTAATGGTACGTGTAGGAATCTCTGAAAGGTAGTAGTGGTGGAGAGTCGACTCCCAAAGAATGGATTACCCGACTCCTTACCGCTCGACACATTGTCGACTCCTCTGAGTGTCAACTCATTTCTGGGTTTCGATTCCACTAGAAATCAACTCCGACTCCAAAAATGTTTAATATTTTTGCAGACTCCGTTCTCATATCCAAAGGAAGAGCAAGCTTTGCGAGAGGAGGACGTCATTGGCAGACAGGAAAACAAACAATAGGCAGTCAACCATGCATCTGTAATATAAAAGTAGTATCTTCCAATTGCTCACTGACTAACTTATGGTCAATCATCCATTACAAGGTTACGCTATTCTAAATGCAAGATGTAACATCTTCGTGAGAAGCTAAAGCTGTGGAGTGCAGGGAGAGGCAGGCAGACGCTCAAAACCCTGCACAGGCTAGATGGCTTCTTGCAATTAATGGCAATTATTCCCAAAGTATCATAAATTATTAGATTAGGCAAAGGATTCCCAACTCTGGTTCTCATATACCTTCATTGATAGGCCAACTAGCCACGCATTGTTCTTGTCTCACTGCAACACATTTGACATATCAACTAATCTTGCCCAAATAATTTGACTGGAGCTTCTTGCAATGGGCTCGCGATGGAGTGAATTAAAAAAAAGTCACAATCTAAACAATATATATTTATTTTATTACAAAACTGGTCATTTAAATTTTCCACAATTAAATCAAAACAGGTTTTAATATTGGCCTACTTTAGATGCATTTTATGGTGCAGGTTGACAGTCTCAAAAAATAAAAAAGCATTTACACTTGACTAACTTGTTTGGGGAAAACTGTACAATATTAGTATTAACCCTTTATTTTTTCCCCACTGTATATTTTCCCAGCATATAATTCAGGAGAGATTTTGATTTAATGCACGAAAATCTATGCATTTACCAAACGGAAAATGCCTTATGTTTTCTTCATTTAATTACAGATTTCTGAGGATTTTACCCATGAACTGATTCAACTTTGAATCAAATTTGGTTAATTTACTTAAATACTGAATTTAGGCCAAATGCAATTTAATCTGTAAGGTATGAGTTCAGAAACTTGGTGGAGCGAATGGTATTATAGGGTGCCGACTAGCTGTCCAGGCATTCGACCAGATACATATTTTACCTCCTTAACTTTGGGAAAACAGGCACTGCTATGATGGGGTGGTAACTTTCGATATTTGCCCATGTGTCACTGGGTGAGAAAAGTAGGCTGTTATATTTCTGGAAAGAATTCTATGCATTATTGAGTGAGGTGAAGTATGTCCTGGTGGGTTTATCTCAGAAAATGTGCATTTTGTTTATCTGCCGGCCGCTTTAACATGCGCAAATATGTGGAGTCGGAGTCCAGAAAGAGTCACACAGAGTGGGAGTCAGGGTCCAGAAAGAGTCACACAGAGTGGGAGTCAGGGTCCAGAAAGAGTCACACAGAGTGGGAGTCAGGGTCCACTCCAAAAATAGTGGAGTCGTTCACTGCTATAAGGTTGGACTACATACACGCACCCTGTGTTTTTATAAACACTACTGCAAAACTAGGAGCACTCAAGATGGTCTGTGGCTGGTGTTCCTTTGCCTCAGACCGAGCGCTCCTACAGTTTCGTGGCACTGTTGAGACGTGCATAAAAATTATATGGTGCGTGTGAGTCTACACTGTTCAGGGAAGTCTACACTGCGCGTGAGTCTACACTGTTCTGCACCCCTGTGTGTTGTATGAGAGTTGTGTGGAAGAGTTCAAGTGCCAGTTCTAGTGCTACCCCTTTGTACAGCGTAGCTGTGACTGACACCAGTCAACAATAAATAACATTCTTATTAGGAATACATTTTCCCCCTGTGTGAACTGTAAGTAGCTGAATAGGGTAGGTATACACAACTTTATTATAATATCAGTCATAATGGTGGTACATGGAGAGCCAAAGGTGGTGCGCAATGCAAACAGTTTGAGAACCACTGAAATTAATCATTCTGTGAACCCAGCTAACCGTCTCAATTCTGTTCTGCCCGGAGAGGTTTCTGGAGTTCAGTGACACCCAGAGGTCTGATGATCAATGCTGTCCCCTATAGAACACCTGTCAAGCCGTGCCATGGCTACAACTAGGAATTACATTTGGTTGATTTTGAATCGTCTTTGAGATTCTCTTAAAAACCCTACAGTAACTATTGTTAGCGGACGGCTTCCTGGCTGATCAGTCCTGGAGGCTTCATCTGAGCCGATGTGCTGACAGAAGAGCAGCACAGAGGATTACTGGCACATCTTAATAAAAACTAATCCCATCTAGTCTTTAGGATGAACTCAACCATGCCGTTCCAGACAGGTTGGAATAGAAGAACAGCTATAGTCAACTCTTCTGCAGCAGTCACACTGCATACATCAAGACAGGTTGCTATATGGATTTAGACACCTTGTGGTTTTGAACTCTGAATGTTTTTGGTATGACAAACCATATACACTACTCAAAAAAAATTGAAGGAACACTCAAATCACACATTGGGTCTAGCTGAACAAAATATATTAAAAATCAAAATCTTTACTGTACGTTGTGTAATTCGTTGAGAACAAAAATCACTTTGCAAGGGTCAATGGAAACCAAAATCATCAAGGAAACCCAGTGTGACTCAGTAGTGTGTATGGCCCCCACGTGCCTGTATGCACTCACGACAGCGTCTGGGCATGCTCCTGATGAGACAGCGGATGGTGTCCTGGAGGATCTCGTCCCAGACCTGGATCAGGGCATCAGTGAGCTCCTGGAGAGTATGTGGAGCTACTTGGCGGTGTCGTATGCACCGATGCATAAATTGTTGTAGAGGTTTCCAATTGGATTAAGATATGCGGAACACTAGGGCTAGTAAGGTCTGATAATGGGTCTGAAGATTTCTCCCGGTACCTAACAGCAGTCAATGTACTGTTGTCTAGCACGTGGAGGTCTGTGTGACCCTCCAAGGATATCCCTTTTCGGACCATCGTTAACCCACCGATCATGCTGGATGAGGTTGCAGTTAGCATAGCGTTCACCACAGCATCTCCAGAATCTTTCACGTCTGTCACACGTGCTCAGTGTGAACATGCTCTCATCTGTAAAGAAAACGGGGCACCAATGGCAGACCTTCCAATTGAGCACAGGTCCCAGTAGAGGATGTCATGTCCTCATGCCACACTGAATCGCAGTTTGGTCAGAAACATGCACACCAGTAACCTGCTGGAGGTAATTTTGTAGGGCTCTGGTAGTGCTCCTCCTGTTCCTCTTCACACAAAGGAGCAGATACTGGTCCTGCTGCTGGGTTGATGCCCTTCTACAGCCCTGTTCAGGTCTCCTTGTTTAACAGCCTGTCTCCTGGTATGTCCTCCATGCTCTTGAGACTGTACTGGGAGACACAGCAAACCTTCTTGCAAATTGTTAATGGACTGCATTTATATAGCGCTTTTTCGAACCATCAATGGCCCCCAAAGCGCTTTACAGTGCCTCACATTTACCCATTAATTCACTCCTTCATACACCAATGGCGGTGTCAGCCATGCATGGCACCAGCCAGCTTGTCAGGAGCAGCTGGGGTTAGGTGTCTTGCTCACGGACACCTCGACACTTGGTCAGGAGGCCCCGGGGATTGCTAGACAACCTACTTGACCCACTGAACCACTGTCGCCCCATATCGATGTGCCATCCTGAAGGAGCTGGACTATATGTGCAACCTGAATGGGCTGCAGGTACAGCCTCATGCTACCAGTGGTGACAAGGACACTAGCAAAATGCAAAACTGAAGAAGAATCAGTCATGAAGGATAAGGAGAAAGCAATTGTCTGTGGCCACCACTTGCAAAACCATTCTCTTTTTTGGGGTTGTCTTGCTGTTAACACTCCAGTGCACCCTATGTCACTTTCATTTGCACCAAAAACAGTTGACATTGATTCACAATCACTTATCCTGTGATGATTGCGTGTTCCCTTAATTATTTTGACCAGTGTATTATAGCTATGACAAAACATATGAAAACATATATACATTTTCAAGATACAGTCTGTTTAAGGCATTTTGATTTGCTATTGGACAAGATAATAGTAAAAGATAGAGTATTTGAAAGATCAGTGTGCTGGATTTGAACCCACATTACACCAATACATGTGCACCAGAATGGAGCAAGTTAGATCGCTGGACCACAATGCAATGAGAAAACTATTCAATGTGCAGCATGTTTTGTAAACCGGACAAGGAACAATCTGTATGTAAGAAACCAACATCTCTGAGCTGAACTGCTAGAGAATGTGTTCATTTAAGAAGCATTTCGCAATTTTTCTTGACAACTCTGGAGCCCTGTTTTCCATTACTGAGCATTTTTTCTCACCAGTGTTAACGTCCGCGGGTGCAGGGGCAGGTGTGGGAGAGGCCACTCGGTCGGTTGGCGAGGACGCTGCCTCACCGTTGACCAGTGGCGCCGGGCCCGGGGAGAAGATGGAGCTGCTTTGGGCAGAGGTGGAAGGACCGTCGCTGTCCACCCCGTTGGAAGGATGACACACGATGCCATTCACCGAGCTGGAAAATAAGCAGCACTTTAACTGGACCTGGTGCTGTTAAAATGAATATCAAGACAAATATCAGTGCAATGTTTACATGACATATCTATTAAGAATTTAAGTCTGACGTTCATTTGTGTAGAACCAGATCCTATGACTGGTGGATAAACGTGGGGGTGATAGACCAGGCTGGCCATTGTATGTGTACACCAGCCCCACCAAGAGAACAAATCTCCTCTCCACCACAAGGTGGAAGTAACCAATCTCTCTGAAAGCACTACTGAAGACAGAGAACGCTGGACACAGCCCTCTGTAAGCTAGCGCCCGCAGGCCCTGGTAGCAGCAACAACATCAGACCAGACAGCCCTATTCATTACGTGTCCCAGCCTGTACACTTTATTACACTAAACTCATTCCTGTGTTTCTGCCTGGCTACCCATATTCAACTACCGGTACTTCCTCTGTATCAGCGCTTCTCTGGTGGTTCACAGGGTGTTGGCGTGTTTGTGCGGTTGACGGAGGGAGGAAATGTGCCATTCATAGTGGAGGTAGGGATTCAGACCCCTGACGCAAGACTGGTCCGGGAAGCGGCAGCGCTGAGTGACACTGAGACTATTGTCATACAGGGACCAGAAATCGGAGCCCCAGCAGAGGGGGGGCAGGGTGATGGAACAGGACAGACTGAAGAGGCTTTGTGTTGTTTGTTTTGTCTCTGAGCGATGGAACAGACAAGTCCCAGGGCCACGCAGAAACAGTCAGAATGGAGGAGAGTGGCACAAACACGGTGCCACGATGCAGACAAACTAGCGTCTGGGAGTTAAGGAAGGTTTTTTGTTAAGCTACACATGAATGTACGCACACACTCACTGTGTATACTGTGAGACTTTAGCCTAGTAGGACAGGGGCAGTGTTTTAACAGCTGGGAGTAGAGGGCAGCTACAGGAAACAACCTCCTCACGCTGTTAGACAATGAGCACAACTAGGACCAGCTGAGCAAAGCCGCGTTCTGCACTAACCTCAGGCCGGACACGCCGCAATGCAGATCAAGTCTGCCTGACATTCTGCTGCACTCTTTCAGTGAATAATTACCAAGCCATTCTGTGGACTCTAGCCTGCCTGTAAAGACTAACAGAGGGAGTGGGGTCATGGAAGTTTCTCAGACAGGGGAACACCCAAGTATACTAAAAGATGAGGTAAGAGTTCGAATGACCCGTCTGTGGTTGTTTTCGTTAGAACAGCACCGCCTCTCAGCTGTGGTGTCTGGTTTCCTTGAGTATGCCTGAGATTAGTGGCTGATGAAACGCTCCTTCCAAACCATCTAAACCAAACTATACACATCTCAAAGCTCAGGGCTCACATTAGCCCTGTTTGCACCCGTTTACCTGACGGGAGTTCTTGATGCCGCGTCTTCTCCATTTTCATGAATGGCGTCGCCGTTCTGCTGGGATTCTGAAACGGAGGATGAGACACTACTATTAACCTAAACAACAAAATGTACCATCACTCCATTCACACAGTGGAATCATGCATTCATACAACCATAGAGGTCCACACATTCAAACACGGACAATTCAAGGTTCACAGGACAATTTAACAGGCAGCAGTGCTCACTGGTAGAGGGAGCCGCCGTGCCGTTGTGCAGCGGTTCCTGGTTGATGGTCAGACCGTCTAGAAACACAGTCAGCTCTCCCGTAGTGACCACCACCCCCTTATGGTCCACCACCAGCTTCAGCACCTCCTTCACATTCTCCACTGATCAGGAAAAAGTAGAAGGCAGGAGTCAGGACACAGCTTCAGATTTCCCTAACTTCCATAATCACAAATACAATGAAAGAGGCGGAGCAGATTGTGTTCACAGGTGCTTTGATATGTTCAACTACAAAGTCTCAAAATTGAAACTGAGGATTTCTGCTTTTAATACAAAAACATGATCTGGACAAAAGTATTGGCAACCTTGTGGAGAGCCTGGAAGTCCTGTTAACACACACTATTGTTTTAAGAAGTCCTGTTAACACACTCCATTTTATTAAGAACAGTCCTGTTAACACACTCCATTTTATTAAGAACAGTCCTGTTAACACACTCCATTTTATTAAGAACAGTCCTGTTAACACACTCCATTTTATTAAGAACAGTCCTGTTAACACACTCCATTTTATTAAGAACAGTCCTGTTAACACACTCCATTTTATTAATAACAGTCCTGTTAAC
>JACXGM010017988.1:0-10969 GCA_016801145.1 Umbra pygmaea | reverse complement strand
GTGTAATGAGAAAGTGGTGAAAGGTCCCACTTAGATCCACATACAGTACAATTTTTTAATTGTAAATATTTGGGTAAAAGGATAGCGTGCCAAGTTTTACAGAAGAGACTGTGGCCATATTGATGAAATGCTGACAGAACACACATTCACACATGCTTGTGCACTTAATACCCACGTTAACAGTATAAGGCTGATTATATGCCTTCCGTGTCGTTCAGAGGTCTAAGTCAATGCCTTGCACTACAACAGCGTCATTGCCCACGTTAACAGTATAAGGCTGATTATGTGCCTTTCGTGTCGTTCAGAGGTCTAAGTCAATGCCTTGCAGTACAACAGCGTCACTGCTGGCAGGAGTTCAAATCTTTGTCACTGCATAACTTCTGCACTCAGGATCTGGTGGTCACACAGTGGGCAGTGAAAAATCCCTCAGCATGTTTCAGGGTGAAAGTCTACAATTGTTGAACAGGGCGATGCTTTGTCTTTTCGCCCTAGTGACTCCTTGTGGTATTGTAGGTCAAGCTGCTTTTAGTTGAAATGTGGTTGTTTGCCACATAATGCGCTATCTTCCCAGTATGTGTGTACTGGCAAATATGTCCTGGTTGAGGAAGCGGTGTTATAAAATGCACAGATGTGCATCATCTGAATTTGTGAAACCTCTTAACCTGCATGAAGGACACTAGTAATGTTTTATTATCATTGCAGACAAACAACCTGATAAAACAATATCCTGTTTGACTACACTTCCCATACAGTATACAGAGTATTTGATAAACTTTTAACAACTGGTACTGCATGGGGCATACCCTGATAATACAAGGCGAAGAGTATGAGCATCTGAAAAATGCATGGAGTTGTGGAGCATTTCATCATTCGAATGAGACGAGTGAGACAGTATCGAAGGAAGTGGGCCCTGATGAGAGAGAGATTATGTTGATCTGTTGTCCTTGTTTTAAAGTCGATGAACGAGGTATGGTCATAAGAATTTATTGTTGTTTATTAAGTTTTGCAAGAGATAATGTAGGGTGAGCTGGTGTTTTTAAGTATTCACCCTAACTACGGATGAGAGTTGAAATCATTTTAACAGGAGGAAACCCTATCCAACGGGGAACAGACTTAAAAAAACACTAACAAAACAATGACCCACTTGCTCTGCATTATCCTACTTATTACAAGATTACTGTTGAGATAAATTCATTTGACATAAAATAGGCTATTGATTTTTTTTAAATGGCGATGGCGGCTTAGAAGGTATCTCGGTTAGTGGTGGCTGAAAAGGTGTCTAGTTTAATGGTGGCTGAGAAGGTGTCTCGTTAGTAGTGGCTGAGAAGGTGTCTCGTTAGTAGTGGCTGAGAAGGTGTCTCGTTAGTAGTGGCTGAGAAGGTGTCTCGGTTAGTAGTGGCTGAGAAGGTGTCTCGTTAGTAGTGGCTGAGAAGGTGTCTCGTTAGTAGTGGCTGAGAAGGTGTCTCGTTAGTAGTGGCTGAGAAGGTGTCTCGTTAGTGGTGGCTGAGAAGGTGTCTTTTGCGTCGGCGGATAAAGAGAGAGTGTATCTGGTGGCAGTGGTTGAGGAGAAGGTGTTTCATGTGGCAGCGGCTAAGGAGAAGGCGTCTCTGGCAGTGGCTGAGAACAAGGTGTCTCTGGCTACAGCAGCTGAGGAGAAGGCTTTTTTCTCAGCTGGCTGGATGGGGCCTTGTGGTGGTGGAGCTAGCTGAATATGTTGGGCTGACTAGCCTGTGTTGTAGCTTGCTGTTGGCCACTGGCAAATTGCCAAGCTCCATATTTTATCAAATACGCTAAACTCTCTTTTTTACAAGTCTACCAAAGTACTAGTTTATTGTTCTATCAACGATTTCACCTCGAGACGCTATTTTTGGACACACAGAGTTTCTGTCTCGGGAAACTACTTCAGAAAATTCCGCCTCGAAAACAAGTGTCTACCCCGGGACGCTATTGGACAACAGAGGAGTCTCTCATCTACTGCGACCAGTCGAAAGCTAAGTAGCATGTCGTACTGCAGTTGCTGTTCTCGCCTTCTTGCTAAGATAGCTAAGTTAGAGGCTCGGCTTCAAAACGCGGTTGCCAGAAAAGGAAAATCCCAGTGTAGCTAACGATAAGAACGCGTCTGAGCCACCAGGCAGTGTTGATAGTAACTCCCCCGCACTGTCCTTGCAGCCAGACAATTTTCTCATGGTTGCTGGCAAAGGGCGCCGTCGGCCTGCCTGGCTGGTGTCGAATTCTAAACCACCGACAGACACTTTCAACCGGTTTTCCCCACTTGAGTGCCTGAGTCGTCTCTCTTGGGGATTGAGCGGCAGATGCGTCTAAGCAGGACACATGACAAAATGAAAAGTTTAGTAATCGGTGACTCCATTACCCGTAATATTAGATTGAAGAATCAGCCAGCGATTATACACCGTTTACCTGGGGCCAGGGCTACCGACGTAGAGGCTAATCTGAGATTGGTGCTAGCGAAATCAAAGACGAGTAAGGCTAGAGAGTACACAGATATTGTTATTCACGTTGGCACCAAAGATGTTAGGATGAAACAGTCAGAGGTTACTAAGAAGAACATAGCTTCAGCATGTCAATTAGCTAGAAAGATGTGTCGGCATCGAGTAATTGTCTCTGGTCCACTCCCAGTCAGGGGTAGTGACGAGATCTACAGCAGACTCTCACAACTCAATTGCTGGCTGATGACGGTGTTCTGCCCGTCACAGGAGATAGAATTTGTAGATAACTGGCCCTCTTTTTGGGACTCGCAGAGAAAAAGAGTCAGGCCTAACCTGCTGAAGAGTGACGGACTCCATCCTAGCTGGAGTGGTGCTCTTCTTTTATCTAGCAACATAGACAGGAGTCTAACTCCTATAGCCTCACCATGAAATAGGGTGCAGGTTAGGCTGCAGGGTATTAGCCAGTCTGCCAGCTTAGAGGAGTCCACCAGCCAGTAGCCAGTGAAGTGAGCTCAGTTTTTCTCATTGAAACTGTGACTGTACCTCGGTCCAGGTTGTGTAAGGATAAACGAGGTGGTGTTCACCATAGTAATCTCACTATAATAAAGCCCTCCACCACTTCCGTCATCAATAAAAAATATTTAAATTACAAAAAAGATACTAACCTAAAAATGGGACTACTAAATGTACGATCCCTTACATCAAAGGCAATTATAGTCAATTAACTAATTACAGATCATAAACTTGATTTGATTGGCCTGTGTGAAACCTGGCTTAAGCCTGATGAATTTATTGCCCTTAATGAGGACTCTCCTCCTGGCTTCATTGGTAACCACATCCCCTGCGAATCACGCAAAGGCGGTGGTGTGGCCTTCATTTATGACACTGATCTTAAACTTACACCAAAAAATAATAACTGGGTTTGTGTCTTTTGAGGTTTTAGTCATGAAATCTGTGCGGCTTAATCAATATGTTTTTATAGCAACTATCTACAGGACACCTGGGCCATACACAGTGTTTCTTAATGAATTCCCTGAATTTTTATCTGGCCTAGTAGTGATTGCAGATAATATTATAATTTGTGGTGATTTTAACATTCATATGGAGAACTTGAATGACCCTCTCCAAAAAGCTTTTATAGCAATAATTGATTCAGTAGGTTTTGTCCAACATGTCTCAGGACCTACACACTGCCATAATCACACGTTGGACCTTGTATTGTGTCATGGCATAGATGTTGTAGATCTCAGTGTTTATCCTCTTAACCCAGGAATTTCAGACCAACATTTGATTACATTTACTGTAACATCAGTAACTCAAATTGTAACCCAACCAGGGACTTTTAAGAGCCGTAATATAAATTCTCTATCAACCCAAAGGTTCCTGGATGCCCTTCCTGACTCATTCTACCATACCAATGAAGTCACAGTTGACACATCTGTGAATGATCTAACTGAAGATTTACACCTAACCCTGTGTAACACACTGAATGCAGTTGCACCGCTAAAAACTAAACATATCCGTAACAAGAAACTTGCACCCTGGTATACAGAAAACACCAGAACCCTCCAGAAGATTGGAGCGGAAATGGCGTTCTACCAAGTTGGAAGTATTTCGACCAGCTTGGAATGACAGTACTCTGCATTACCATAATGCACTTACTTCTGCCCGATCAGCCTATTTCTCCAACCTAATTGAGGAGAACAAAAATAACCCAAAATGTATTTTTGATACAGTTGCAAAGTTAACTGAAAAGAAGAATTCCACAAATGAAATAGGACTACATTTTGACAGTAATGAATTTGATAAAAAGATCATTAGTATTAGAAAACAAATCACAGAATCCTCCCTTAAGAAGCATATATCCCCTAAACTCATGTCCTAAATTTGTGCAGAACAGTCAGGATGTTGGCTTAGGAAGGACACTGGCATTTTTTAACCCTGTATCCCTTGAGTCTTTCCCTAAAATAGTAAAGGCTTCAAAGCCTTCCAGCTGTCAACTGGATCCTATTTCAACTAAATTTCTAAAAGAGTTACTCCCTGTGCTTGGCTCGCATATGCTAAAAATAATAAATTGCTCTCTAGTATCTGGGTGTGTACCAACCTGTCACGTATCCTGAATGGATGAATGTAGAGACAGGCGCGAAGGTGTTGCAAACAAATAATGATTTAATAACCAAAGTACTGAGATAAACAAAAACTGCCAAGAGGGGCTAAACAGATGATACCCCACAAGTATACAGAAACGCAGCAGGAACACCTAATATAGAACATTAATCGACAAGAGACACAACCAAACACTAAACCTAAATACACTTACTAACGAGACACAATGGGAGTCACTTGGGCACCCAAGACACTGACATCACCTACACTTAGGGAGAACATGCAATACACAACAGAGGCACAAGAGGGAGGCATAGACCACACATGGGGAAGGAACATTATACACAGGGCAGTAACAATGTGGACACATGAGGAAACAACCAAGGAGCATGACAGACAAGGGAGCAACTAAACAAAAAGGTCCATAAAGGCCTGATCACAGCCCTCACTGGGCTGGATGTGACATAGCCCCCTCACTAGGCCCACAACACTGGGGTGGGCCAAACAAGGGGGACCGGGGCAAGAAGGGCAGGGGCCCGGGGTCAGGAGGGAGAGAGAGGGGCCCTGGGTCAGGAGGAACAGAGAGGGGCCCTGGGTCAGGAGGGACAGAGAGGGGCCCTGGGTCAGGAGGGACAGAGAGGGGCCCTGGGTCATGAGAAACAGAGAGGGGCCCTGGGTCAGGAGGGACAGAGAGGGGCCCTGGGTCAGGAGGGACAGAGAGGGGCCCTGGGTCAGGAGGGACTGGCACGGGGACAGGGGCAGACACTGGCACAGGGACAGGCAGGTCAGGCAGCCCGGGGAAAGGCAGTTCAGGCAGCCCGGGGAAAGGCAGTTCAGGCGGCCTGGGGAAGGCAGTTCAGGCGGCTGAGACGGGGGTCTGGACGTCAGCGGGGTCTAAGACGGGGGTCCGGATGTCAGCGGCGGCTGAGACTGGGGTCCCGACTCCTCCCAGGAGGCGTCATTGCCAAACCCCGGTGGTGGAGGGAGGAGTAGGACCTCCAGGTCAGTGGCAAGGAGAGGCCCAGCTGTGGGCAGACTGCCAGAGGCTCTGGCAGTGGGCAGGCTGCCGCCAGAGGCTCTGGCGGAGAGATGACTGCTGCTGGAGGCTCTGGTGGTGGGCAGGCTGCCGCCGGAGGCTCTGGCGGAGGGCAGACTGCTGCCGGAGGCTCTGGCGGTGGGTAGACTGCTGGAGGTGGCAGTGTGCAGTCTACTGGAGGTGGCAGTGTGCAGTCTACTGGAGATGGATGTGGGCAGACTGCTGGAGGTGGCAGTGGGCAGACTGCCGGAGGTCGCTGTCGCCACCCCACATAGCCCCCCCCGAAAATTTCTTTGGGGAGGCAGTCAGCCTCCGCTCGACAGGAGGCCCTAGGGACAGTAATTGGGGCTCTAACTGACTATAGACTGGGCATGGGGTCCCTAATGTGAGGGACAAAAGGGGGCCTACAGGCTATAACTGGGGCCCTGGCCTGGGCGTTCTCTGGGCTGCTGGTCAGACGGGGGGTTCTACTTAGGGAACCCTCACCCTGCACCTGACCAAGAGAGGAGCTAATCACGGGGGAGCTAAACACAGGGGAGCCAAACACAGGAGAGCTAAACACAGGAGAGCTAAACCGCTCGCTAACAGTCAGACGGGGGGCCCTAATCTGGGTTCTCCTACCCTGAACCTGACCATGCTGAGCGCTAACCTGTGAGGTGAGGTGGCTAACGGGAGAAGGGGAAACCCTACCCGAAGGGGTTCTAAGAGGAAAACCAGCAGGAGAACTGCGAGAGTAATGCCGGGAGGTAGGTGAGCTAGACTGGATGGCTGAATTGGCAGAGAACTGGAAAAACCCAACATCTAGACGGTCAGCCCAACCACGTGGGCTACTAACCTGGACCTTAGTGTCAGGAAAATGGCAGTCCTCCTCCTCCTTAACATTCCAGCATTCCTCCTCCTCGGAGAAGAACTCTTCCTCGCCCTCCTCGGCGTAGTCTGCCTCCCCAAACAATCCTCCACATCCGAACATGGCTACGCCATCGGCGTCGTAGGTAACTTCCTCCATGGTGTAGCCCATCGACCTTGCTTGGTCACAGATCAGGCGGTTTATACTCTCAAGGTCCCCTCCATATTGTATTTCCCCAAGAGAGAGAGGAAAACTCTCCTCGGGTCCGCGGTTGCACCTTCGCTGTCTCATAGTTGTATAGGTCGATTAATCTGTCACATATCCTGAATGGATGAATGTAGAGACAGGCACGAAGGTGTTGAAAACAAATAATGATTTTATAACCAAAGCACTGAGATAAACAAAAACTGCCAAGAGGGGCTAAACAGATGATACTCCACAAGTATACAGAAACGCAGCAGGAACACGTAACATATAACATTAATCGACAAGAGACACAACCAAACACTCAACATAAATACACTTACTAATGAGACACAATGGGAGTCACCTGGGCACCCAAGACACTGATGTCACCTACACTTAGGGAGAACATGCAATACACAACAGAGGCACAAGAGGGAGGCATAGACCACACATGGGGAAGGAACATTATACACAGGGCAGTAACAATGTGGACACATAAGGAAACAACCAAGGAGCATGACACACAAGGGAGCAACTAAACAAAAAGGTCCATAAAGGCCTGATCACAGCCCTCACTGGGCTGGATGTGACACAAACTCCCTAAAATTGGCTGTAGTGAAGCCAGAAAGACTAAACAACTACTGGCCTATAAATCTACCATTTCTCTCAAAATTATTAGAAAAAGTGGTCGCCCAGCAACTTAGTTAATTCCTTGAGACTAATAACACTTATGAAAAGCTCCAGTCTGGGTTTAGACCCCATCACAGTACTGAGACTGCACTTGTAAAGGTGATAAACAACCTTTTTAAACAAAGTTTCATCCGACCAGAGCTGTGCCTCTGATCTTGTGCTTCTGGACCTGAGTGCTACCTTCGATACCATTGACCACAACATTCTTCTAGACAGATTGGAAACCTATATCGGGCTACGTGGACATGTTTTGGCATTGTTCCGATCCTATCTATCGGAAAGATATCAGTTTGTATCTGTGGATGGTCTATCCTCCAAACAACCAAAGGTATGCTTTCTGTTTTGGGACCGCTACTGTTCTCGCTATACATGTTGCCTCTTGGTGATGTCATCCGGAAACACAATGTCAACTTTCACAGCTATGCTGATGACACACAGCTGTACATTTCAGTAAAAAAGGGAGAATCCCCAAAACTGCACACCCTGGAAGCCTGTGTTTTTTCGATATAAAGCGTTGGATGACAGAAAATTACTTACTTCTAAACTCTGAAAAAAACAGAAATGCTTATTTTAGGTCCCAAGAAACAAAGAGACCTGCTGTCAAATCTGGCAATAAACATAGATGGTTGGACAGTTATATCAGAAAAAACTGTAAAAGACCTTGGTGTTACTCTGGACCCAGATCTCTCTCTTGACAAAACATGTAAAAAATATCTCAAGAGCAGCTTTTTTCCATCTCAGGAACATTGCAAAAATTTGAAATTGTCTGTCAAAGAATGATGCAGAAAACTTAATTTATGCTTTTGTTACCAAGATTGGATTATTGTAATGCTCTCTTTTCTGGCTACCCAGACAAAACCCTAAAAAAACTTCAGTTAGTGCTTAACACAGCCACCAGAATTCTGACTAGAACTGCAAAATCGGAACACATTACCCCAATTCTAGCCTCTCTACACTGGCTGCCCTGTAAGTTTAGGGCTGATTTCAAAGTTTTACTATTACAAAGCACTACATGGACTTTCCCCTACTTATCTGTCTGATTTGGTGCAACCATACATACCCACAGGTACATTACGTTCACAAGATGCCGGCCTCCTCATTGGTCCTAGAATTTGTAAACAAAAAACTGGTGGAAGGGCTTTCTCATATAGAGCTCCAATTCTGTGGAATGATCTGCCAACCCATGTGAGAGATGTAGACTCAGTCTCAACATTTAAGTCTATGCTGAAGACTCATCTCTTCAATAAGTTCTACAGTATAGTGTAGTCTGGCCCAGGGGGCTAAAAGAGAACGGCGGCACTGTTAATGAACCGCCCATGCTGGCTTGCCTGGTAGGCTTCCCTCTCTCTACTGGGATATCCTCTCTCCAATGCTACCCTTGCGGTGGTTACAGTCCGCTGGTGACCCTTTGGAGGTGAGGTCTTGGCAATGTGGGTGGGTCGGAAGCATGCCTGCTTGTTTCTGCCTGAGGCTTCCTTGTGCAGGACCACGTCTCTTGTCCCCCCCTGTCTCAGCCCCAGATTTTATGCTGCAATAGTTTATGTGCCAGGGGACTAGGGTTTTATCTATTCATTCTGGGGTCAGAGCTGTGTTTAGGTACTAGACCCAAGGTATGCCCACTCTAATGTTCCTGATGTCATATTCATCCTAGGAGGACCCTAGGAACATGCAACAGGACCATGTGGCCTGATGACTTCTTCCTGTCCCCTTCCTGTCCCCGGCCCGCTGCTGTGCTGGATCCCATGTCACTGCGGTTGATGATCCCGTTTCCACCCGATGACGCCAGCTTTCATATCTAGGCGCCTTCACGGTCTTCCTTCGCAAGACCACCGAACTGTATTGATGCTTCATAAACACTATGGTACACAGTCCACCCATCATATCATAGGTCTCGGGCCGGGTGTCTGTCAAAGCACTTTGTGACAACTGCTGTTGTAAAAAGGGCTTTATAAATAAATTTGGTTGATTGATTAAAAACTGGTCTAACAGCAGGGTGATCGGTGCCTGCCTGTTATACCAGTCGGTGGGGTCTGTTTGCTTCAGTCACAAATTTGAAGTTACGCCGGGGCTGGATATTTCAAGACAACGACCCAAAACACTGCTCAAAATCTAATTCCTCTGGCATTTATGCAGAGGAACAAGTGCAATGTTCTGGAATTGCCATCCCAATCCCCAGACCTGAATATCACTGAAAATCTGTGGTGTGATTTGAAGCGGGCTGTCCATGCTCGGCAACCATCAAACCTAACTGAACT
Source organism: Umbra pygmaea (assembly GCA_016801145.1). Lineage (NCBI taxonomy): Eukaryota > Metazoa > Chordata > Actinopteri > Esociformes > Umbridae > Umbra > Umbra pygmaea. Next base: position 1,402 of record JACXGM010017988.1, on the reverse strand, counting down.
GGAGATGTTTTGCAAGGAGGAATGGTCCAAAATACCTTCATCCAAAATCCCACCTGATCAATAGGCAGTGTGCTCAATAGACAGATCAATCGACAGTGTGCTGCTGCCAGACTTGACTATAGGAAGCAAATTTCTGCTAAAGGATGCTCAATTGATTAGATATTTCTGTTGGGGTGCCCACATTTATGCACCTCTCTAATTTCATTTTGATGCAAATTGCACAATTTCTGTTCATCCAATAAACCTAATTTCACTACTGAAATATTACTGTGTTATTTGATAGATCAGAATGTATTTGTTGATCCAAACACCCAATAATAATAATAAATGAAAATCATGGAAATTGTGTCTAAACTTTTGCATACGACTGTATACACATAGAGTCCATCTCAGTTCATGGCACGTCACCCCACTCTGGGATGGCGTGACAATGCTGTTCTATTTACTGCTCCCATTACCCATGATGCTCTGGTGCGTCAACTGACTTGAGCAATCTGCACTGTGCTTAGTCATCTCTGCATGTCCTAGGGAGAGTATCAGCAATGCTGAATGTTCACAAATGTATAGACTATTATTCTTACTGTGGACTGATAAACATCTAGGATTTAATATATATACTGTGTAACCCTTTCCACCTTTATACAAGTCTAAATGTTTTTATGTTAGGTATATGAGACCTATTTTGTTCAAGGCATGGTTCACATCAGGCAATGCTTATTGTTATGCATTTTGTGTTATTAATTTAAAAACCCTTGAGGATATTGTTTTAAATGTTGATGTCTGCTTTCTAACTGCTTGTAACTGTCACAATTGGTGGAGTGTGGAGAAAGGGAAACCACGCAGGCAGGTCGATGGCAAATGTAACGGTGTAGATTTATTTAAAGATCCGGTACATCAAATGAAATAACAGGTTGCAGGGTACGCCTACAGCGAGTGCATATGGAGTGTTTATACATATACATATACAGTGGTGGGCCGTCAGGGCCTGCAAGGCCTTCTCTGCAGGCCCAAAGATAATCAGAATCAGAAATGTATGAGCGCAGCTCATATAAATGAAAGCTTTTATCCAACAAGATTTTTTCATCTGTGTTATCTCCGGGTAGACTAGGGCATTCAGAATTCCGAGTGAATGCCGTCTGCTGTTGAAGCCCATCAGGACCATGTTGTTGATTGTCATATTTTTAACCAATCAGATTTCGACTCTACCATGTTGGGTGTGTTCTTTGACCAAGTGAACCGTTTCTGCCGGCCTAGCCTTACGTCAGCATCGTTTCTGTTGCTGATAGGAGGGGCAGTTCAAAAAAACGTTCGCCATCCGAACAACAACTAGCTTATACAACAATTACAACTGGCTAGTTTAGCTCTCCCTTCTCCGATTTCTTTAAACTTTCAATTTTTAGAT
>JACXGM010017987.1:6342-19466 GCA_016801145.1 Umbra pygmaea | reverse complement strand
TGAGTGGCCATCAATGCAGGTCTGGGCGAGGGGAGATTACGTGTCACCTTTACAAAAATGATCGGGTGCGCGCTTTATGCGCTAAAATACGGTAGCTTTCAACTTGGGGCGATGAAATCACGATGCGACCTCTACATCGAGATGTCTGTCAGCCATCGCCGATGGACGATGGCATCATCTATCGGCCCAACCCTACACCCAACCCCCCACGTGCTGATTATATAAAAACAGCTATTCCCAAAGTGGAGTATCTGCATTAGTGTTAGTGCGTACACAAAAACTCAAAATATATTTCAATATTCAAACTGGCCTATACATTTAAGTGATTTTTTTCTTGTCTAAATAGCCCAGTCTCACTAACTAGTGTTGGTATTTATTATCAAGCTTGCATTTTAAAAGTCCTACATTTGTACTTAAGAAGAGAATTAAGAATGAGCCAGCAACAAAAAAATCCTAGAGGAAACAGTGTGTTGTCTAAGTCAATGAGTAGTATTGTGTCCTCCAGACCTTGCTGAACCACATGTTAGTTGTGCGCTCTTGCTTCTCCTCCTTGTCCTCCAGCTCCACTATCAGTCCAGTCTCTTCTTCTTCCTCACCACAACCTTCCTCCTTCTTCAGACTGAAGGACACTCTGCCAAACCCAGGGACCACATTCAGAGCCAAGTATTGATAAAACAGTAAGATAATTGTTATGCAGTAGATAGATTGGTTGTCTGTACTGAACCAGAGGCGTATTCAAAATGGGGAGAGCTGACAAAGACCAAAATAAAATCATATTTTTCCAGTTTCTTTCTTTTGTTCCTGTTAACACAGTAAAGATGCATCAGTAGTATCAGGAAAGAGTGACAAACACTAGGGCCTACTTTTTTTTCATGGCCTTGGCACTGGCCATCTTCTTTTGTTTCTCCATGATCTCATCCAGCTCGTCGTCGTCTAGGTCGGAGGCCAGGGAGACCTCGTCACTGTCGCCATCCTCAGAGAAGTACATGTCCTCCTCTCCCTCCACCAGGGATTCAGCTAAATTCATGTCTCCCTTGTTCATCTCACTTAGAACCTAGAGGGAAAGAGTCACCATTGTAAGCCACCACATGTAAATACAAAAAGATAAGAATGAAATACAAAATGGAAACAAATAAGAATTAAATACAATATGGAGATAGATGAGATTTAAAGCAAAGGATGGACTAGATTGCTTACAAAAAACAAATCGAAAGTTGTGATGAATCCATCTTTAGTTTACTATGGATGCATGTCTGTTTTGTTTTGTGTATACAGATGTAGTTATTCTAAAGTGGTGCCTCTCGTACCGCGGCACCAATCGGTGCATTTAGTTGCCAATAAATGGTCTATACTTGTCGCTGGGTGGTGCTAGACCACTTAAAGAAAAAACAATGCTCCTAATGGGTTTGGTTTTTTTACAGCGATGGCTCATTTATTTTTGGCTTATTTATTCCTTTGCGAACAGTTGTACTGTAGCTACAGTCTTTATACAGTATATCAAAGTACAGTTTCACTTTGCAGGATGAAAATGGGTATAACAAACGACATGGTGTTTTTAAGTCGTCATATGAACTCATGAAAATCCTCACTATGCGTTACTGCTTTCATTTTAAAAACAGTCTAAAATGCCTATGGTATAAACGCATTTAAATTGTCAATCGTAATTGTAATCATACAGTACCTAAACAGTGATCAATTCAATGAAAACACACATCCTAGAGTATCATCTATTGAACAGTATATTTGTGAATAATCAATGTACCGTTTTTTTGTCTAAACAAAAGCCTGTGAGCCTTGTTAATGTGAAGGTTTGTCCCATGATCAAAATACATTTATTTTCCGTTGTCCTTTTCGCTCTGTATAGGATGAAGTCAGTTAAATTAGGACACGTTTGGATAAAGGGCTTACAATACCATCAAATAAGCTATGCATGAGATCTAATGATATTTTCTGCCCTGCCGGCCTAGAAAATTTAAATCAAATCAAAACCCTTGTTACATGTCAACAAGTGTTGAAGCAACAATGCACGATCAGTTATTGTGATTTGCTGTAAAGATAGTAAGAGATTTGACGCTACAACATTATTAGGCCGATTTTAGCTGATGGCCCATTTTAGCTGACTTCACCCTAATGCTTCTCTCCTTCCGAGAAACCCCCTTGTTTTACCAGACAAAAAACTCTGGTAACGGTTTTTCTGCTGGTTCATTAGACTATTTTTATTAAGGCACTTCAGACTTCTCTGGCACATTACATTTCACTATGTAGTTTTCTTAATGATAAAGAAACAACGCTGTTGTACACAAGAGATTATCAAGGGGAAATGTTTTGGGCGAATGTGCAACCTGGAGCCCCCTGGCGAACATTCATTGTATTGTTTAATTTTAAAAACTACCACCAAAATGTTATTCAATCCGCTGAGGTGCACCTCGGTACAACTCGGTACAGCCCTGCCCCTTTTCCACCACTTTAGAGTAGCTACATCTGTATATCTTGGTGAGCGTGTTTGTCCACACGTTACCTTGGACTTATTGATGGACACGAGGGTGAACATAGAGAAGTCATTGCTATCAGCAATGGAGACCCCTGGCAGATCCATCTTCAGGGCCACACGCTCCCTCTGCTTTCGCCTCTCCTTCAGGAGCTTCTTCTTCTTCCTGGTAGAAAAAAGAAAACACACACGCACTGACGTCAGACACGGCAATGCCTTGACACCAGTGTTGGGGATAACGCGTTTCTAAGTAACACGCCAATGCCTTGACAACAGTGTTGGGGATAATGCATTTCTAAGTAACACGTTGCTTTAGTCAGACTTCTTTTTAGTTACTTAGCATTAGTTTCACAATTCAAGTAATTAGTTACAAGCTATATTTACATTGAAACAATTTGTTACATTTAAAATATAGTTTCCCCTTTTCTGTTTAAGAAATCATTTATTATCTGTTGTTTTTTAATCCGAATTTCACTAGTGTGCCTCCACACCAATAAATAAAAAAGGAAAGAGGGGTCCACATGGCGTAGCAGGCTAAGTCGCTGCATTGCAGGACAGTCTACGTCACGATGGTCATGGGTTCGAGTCTGACCATGGGTTCTCTGACTTTCCTTGGGCCTCCTGCACGAGGCAGCACAAAATTGGCATAGCGCTGCCCAGGATTTGTGTTAGATAAATCAGATTATCTATCCTACCACGTTGCTCTCCAACTCCTTGTGTTCAGATCAGCAACACGCAAGGAGTCTGTAAATTTAATTGCATAAGTATAGTCAGTGAAAGTAATCATCCCGTGCATGATCCAATTAAAGGGTTCCGTGTTTGGTGAAAGGTGCGAAAATAATCGGCGGCTCTGGCGACATGTGGTTGGATGAACCATGTGCGCGCCCTTCATCCTCCCACAGATCTGCACAAGGAGTTGCGGTGCAGCCAACAAGGCAGGTTTTAGAGGGATTTGGGAAGGGAGGAAAATTGGGACAAATCACATTTAAACAAAAAAACAGGTATCACATCCCTTTTTACTGCTCTAATTGTGTTGGTAACCAGTTATAAAAGCAATAAGGCATCTGCAGTTTCTGATGTAAGGCCAATATGAGTTGACTCAACATTGCATTGTGCATAAAATAGCCATGACATATACAGTCTATGCAAACGTTTAGGCACCCCTGACAATTTCCATGATATTCATTTATAAATAATTGGGTGTTTTGATCAGCAATTTCATTTTGATCTATTAAACAACTCAAGGACACAGTAATATTTCAGTAGTGAAATTAGGTTTATTGGATTAACAGAAAATGTGCAATATGCATCAAAACAAAATTAGACAAGGTGCATAAATTTGGGCACCCCAACAGAAATATCACATCACTATTTAGTTGATCCTCCATTAGCAGAAATAACAGCCTCTAGACACTTCCTATAGCCTGTAATGAGTGTCTGGATTCTGGATGAAGGTATTTTGGACCATTCCTCATTGCAAAACTTCTCAGGTTCAGTTTGGTTTTATGGTTGCCAAGCATGGACAGCCAAATCAAGTCAAATCACCCCACAAATCTTCAATGATATTCAGATCTGGGGACTGGGATGGCCATTCCACAACATTGTACTTGTTCATCTGCATAAACGCCAGAGTATATTTTGAGCAGGGTTTGGGGTCGATGTCTTCTTCAAATATCCAGCCCCTGCGTAACTTCAACTTTGTTACTGATTCCTCACCATTATTCTCAAGTATCTGCTGATATTGAGTGGAATCCATGTGACTTTAACAAGATTACCGGCACTGGCCACACAGCCCCACAGCATGATGGAACATCCACCAAATTTTACTGTGGGTAGCAAGTGTTTTCCCCGGAACGCTGTGTTCATTTGCTGCCATGCATAATGCCCCTTATGACCAAATAACTCCATCTTTGTTTCATCAGTCCACAGCACCTTCTTCCAAAATGAAGCTGGCTTGTCCAAATGTGCGATTGCAAGAGGATGTTGTAGGTCTTTAGAGGTGGTCTGTGGGCTGTTTTTGACCGTTCTCACCATCCGTCGCCTTTTCCTCAGCAATATTTTACTTGGCCTGCCAGTTCTGGCCTTAACAATATCTGTGCCTGTGGTCTTCCATGTCCTTACTATGTTCCTCACAGTGGACACTAACAGCTTAAATCTCTGTGATTGCTTTTTGTAGCCTTCCCCTAATCCATAATTTTGAACAATCTTTGTTTTCAGGTCATTTGAGAGTTGTTTTGAAGCCACCATGTTGTCACTCTTCAGAGGAAAGTCAAAGAGAACAACAACTTGCAATTGGCCACCTTAAATACCTTTTCATGATTGGATGCACCAGTCTATGATGTTCAAGGCTTAATGAGCTCACCAAACCTATTGTGTGTTCCAATTAATCAGTGCTAGGTAGTTACAGCTAGGGATGGGGATCGTTAATTTTTATTGATATTGATACCATTTGAGACTGCTTAACGATCCGAGTCTTTATCGTTACCATTATCGATACTTCAGAACTATTACTGATTTTATTGCAAAAACTGTGAGTCTGTGACTGTTTGATTTGGTTATTGAAACAACAAAATGTGCCCAAAGTTTATTTAGGATCACACAATAAGGTTAGGCTAGTTACATGGGAGTTAATGAAGGATAAATTTTTTTTGTACCCAACTCTGGGTCAGAGCATGGTCAAATTAAAATCTGCCTCCCCGTGTGTTTCTATCAGAGCTCTATTTCCTTCTCATAGACAAATAGGCCTGAACAAGTGCATATTGTGCATACAGTTAGATTGAAATAACACATGCATACATGACCATACAGTGCAATTCTTTCAGATTGTACTACCTTAAGTCCAAGTCTCTCCTTTCTATGAGGCACTACACACACTGTCACTGAGTTCACAGGTCCAACAGCACACAATGAAACCAACAATCAGTGCTATGCCTCAGACACTCCAACATTATATCTCGTCTGATCACCTAATTGCTTCTAATGTAACATCAATATGCTTTGAAAAAGCCAACAATTGTTAACTATAGTACAATTAATCAAATAGCATCAGGTTGCTGTCTGTGATTATTTGCTCTTTAGATTAGAAGGTTATTCGCATCTTCTTACTTCCTGTGCTGTTGTCTCCTATTTGTTTAGTCCATAACAGAGTAGTGTCTGGGCCTTAACTGATCAAAGTTCGTCTTCCCGCCAGGAATTGTGTTTAGATTTATTTCACAACGTAATACATGACTGCAAACTGACATTACAAACACTCAAAACGTGCAACGTGAACAGGCTAGCTATGTACTGTACATTGTATACATACAGTGTACAATTTGGTAAAAACAAAGGGTGTAGGGAAAAAAACAATTGCTATTTGGTTTTCCGTTTTATTACAATTTCTTGTTTTGATGCTCGTTTAATGCAAACTTGTTGGTTAGACTCAGATTTGTCTTCCCGCACCGAATGATGTTTAAGTTTCAATACGTAATAGGTAACTGCAACATACCATATAAACACAATAATATATACATACACTGTAGGGATGTCAGGAGAACCGATACTACCAAAACCTTCCGGTTCTAAGATGACAAAACACCGACGATGCCCATTTTTTTGGAACGAAAAGGGCTTCGCCTCCAGTTGCTAGCTAGGTAGTCTGCTTCATTCGGCGGAGGATAATATACTTTTCTAATTTTTACACTTGTTGGTGCACCGTTCCCGGAGGTACTAAAATACCAAGTTGATGCGTGGAGCAGACGGAGCAAGCCCCGTTTCCGAATCCTTGTTCGAAAAATGAACTTAATATATATAGTTCCCCGGTGGAGAACGTATTAGATAGTAAACTGATAATAACATATGATTCAAAGCTTTTATTATCCAATACAATACAGCCGTATGGGACCGATGCCCAACACATTACACACAATAATTCGCTCCGATGTGAAGCTAGCTTCTTTAGGGAGCCAGCTTCTTTAGTCAATTCCTAGCCTTCGTAGTTTCGCCTTCAAAGTAATAGCGCTTCATTTAACGTGATAAACATCGCTTAAAAAATATGGAAACATTAAACATTTTGAAAATATGCCAATAAACTATATTAGAATAGTGTGACATATTTACTAACTTATAATATTTTAATAAGAACATTTACATTTGCAATCTGTATTGCTTAAATACATAATAAATACACAGAATCCTGTGTAATGCTAGCTACATTAAGGGATGTTGGTGGTAAATGTGAATATCCCATAGATCACATAAGTCATTCGCGACTTAATCCTATTCAATTAAGCTTAACCCTTTACCCAATACCCATGTTGACATGCTACCTTTACTCTCCAAAAACCTTAAACTAGCCAAGAAACGGTGCGCAATGTTGTGAAAAAAAACATGTTTATCTTGTTAGGTGAATGGCTGCACAGCTATATCCACCGTTTTGTTTTGCACTGTTGTTGTTTTTGCACAGTACCTTTTGAAAAGCTGTCTGGAATGTGTCTGGGGAGTAGTTGTTGCACTATGAGCATTATTTGGACTTTATTATGTTGTTCTATGCTATATTGCACATGTTTTTTATAGCTTGTTATATTTTTCAAGTGTTTTAATAAATGTTTCAATTTCAAGTAGTTGGAATCTTAGAAAATCCTTTTTTTACCGTGGTATCGAAATCGGCATCGAGAATCGTGTAATTTTACTGGTATTGGCACCGACTACTGAATTTTTGGTATCGTGACACCCCTAATACACTGTGTGATTTGGTAAAAACAAAGGGCGTAGGTAAAAAAGTCAAACTTGTTTTACTGAGCGCCAAGCAAATCGCTCGAGGATTGTGTTGCGTGAACAAGGGCGTGAGAAAATGATAAGAAGTTGAAGTGAAATTCATTTTTATTTTATAAATAATAAAAATTCCAAGGTATACACAATTAACGCACTTGTTCACTAGTCTTGATAGCAGTATCGATAAGCTCGGACCCTATTGATTTTTGGGTTTTGAGAAATTTGGAACCGGGTCCGTAATAGAACCGTTTGAGACCCATCCCTAGTTACAGCTATTCAAATCAACAAAATGACAAGGGTGCCCAAATTTATGCACCTGTCTAATTTCGTTTTGATGCATATTGCACATTTTCTGCTAGTCCAATGAACCTCATTTCACTACCGAAATATTATTGTGTCATTCAGTTATTTGATAGATCAAAATGAAATTGCTGATCCAAACACCCAATTATTTATAGATGAAAATCATGGAAATTGTCAGGGGTGCCTAAACTTTTGCATACGACTGTAGACCATATACCCCCTGCCTCATTCCTTACATAAAACATGGTTGTTCCATAGGTTGGTAAGCAGTGAATGTAAAAACTGACCTCCTCAGCTCTGCAACCTCATCTGCTTTCTGCTCCGCCAGTTTCTTCTCCAAATCCTCCTCCTCCAACTCCATCTCTTCATCCTTCTTTTCAGCCAACATTTTCTTTTTCTCCTCCTTTTTCTCCTCCGCGTCGCTTGCCTCCTCACCGGAACTCAATCTGCACACAAGCACCAAAGAGCTGCTGATAACTAATGGCAACAGCTTCAAAACCATTTATTTACAATCCGATATAACCTTGTAAAATAGATCCTCTTGTCCACCAGAATCAGCCGCAAAGCATTATAGTCGAAATGTGCAAAGGTATTTAGATTGACTGCTTATGGATGTTGGTGACTGAGCGCGATGACTTTAATACACCACCAAATGGCGCTGTTTGGACGCATCACACGTCATATTAACTAGCTGTTTCGGACACAACACACTTCAGATTTACTATTTTGGTAATGTTCTTAAGGTGGCCGTCTAAACTGTAAAGTGGTCCCCAGTGGAAACCCTGGACACCATCTATTTCTGAGCTAGCACACCTGATTCAACTCATCTGCTAATTATCAGGCCCTTGACTAATGAAAGTAGTGGGGGGTCTCAATAGAAGTTGACATAGATGAAGTAATGTTCAATGGGAGACTTACTGGATGTCTTGGTCCAACTGCTTGGCCTCTTCCTTCAGCTTCTTGGCCAGATATCTCCTCAGCCTCGATCTCCAGTTCAGCAGCAGACTGAATGCAGACAAGAGACCGCAAAAACACATCAGACAACAGCAGGAAGGAGAGACAACCTTGAGACAACTCAGAGTCTTTTGGCAACAATTTTATGTATTTATTTATCATTAACCTCATAAATCAAATCAAATTTATTTATAAAGCGCTTTTTACAACTGCAGTTGTCACAAAGTGTTGATCTTTAAATCTCTACCGGCGGCATGAGTGCATTGTAAACAAACCGTTCCTTCAGCTAATACATCCATGTCTGACAAAGAAATATGTACTTACAATCAGCTATCTTTCTCTGATTCATCATCCAAAGGGTCCCAGCAATGAAATGGAGCATTGTTTTGTTGTTAAAAGCCATTTGTTATGTGAAAACTATCAAAACCTCAATCTAACTTCACTGCATTCTTTTCAAACTATTACTACAACTATCACAAACTATTTCTGGACTTTCGCCTGTCAAACCAGTTTTACAGCCACTGAATTCTATTTGATTCTGAATAATCAGGCTATCCAATTCATCTTTCTACACTCCAGGAAAGAATAATTACACAATTTTATTTCTGACTTAAGCTGCATCTTTTCACGATATAATTTTTTATTTATCAATCAGATTGAATTCACAATCAGAGAGCGATCCTTAAAAGGTTAATATGGTAAAGCAGTGTCACTGACTTACCGAAGCTCCTTGCGGCCCAAGACCTTGATGTCACGGCAACACTCTTTGACCTCGTCAGAGGTGGCCTCATGAGACTCCAACTCAGGGTTTTCAAAGGTGATCTGAACGGATACCGGAAAAAATATATATTAAAGTTTCTTTCACAGAATGAAAGGCTACCGATTCCACAGTATTAAATTGCCTGCAATTGATGCTTAGTAAAACTGTAAAGCTACGATTGTGTCTCACTTCATTGGCTTTGCTCAGAAAGTCCACTGGGTTGTCAGCCTTGAGAAAAGCGGTTGCAGAAAACGTGTGGTACAAGGTCAGATCACCGTCTGTGTATCCCTCTGCCTGTAACATAAATTAAATGAATGTCAGGGCTTTATCTTGTCTGTTAATTCAAAACAGCACTGTGAAAAACAACACTGCAGCGAGCCCACAAACAAACCTTAGGGTGCTTTGCAGGCAACAGGTCCTTGATAGCCTTGGCTTGTATTTCCACCTCTTTGAAAGCATGTTTGGGGTCGAAGAACTTACTATCGATTTTGTCTGGGGCCAGGTAGCCTGAAATGAAAAAGTCCCATTGTCAGTTTCTCAACAACACCCGCTGTAACCAAAATATATAAAAGATACAGACAATTTTTAACTACCTAATGTGACAAGAAAAACAACAGTTTCCTTGTCAATTCAGTTAATTCAGAATTAAATAGAGACCACAAAAAAATCTCCACTGGCACTACTGCTATATATAGTGAAGCTAGACCAACCCACCCTGGCAAACAACAAATATCTCAGCCGACTCATTTCTGGAGGCCTGGGGCTTGGTGGCCTGCACCTTCTTGAAGAACTGCTTGAAGATCCACATAAGCGGCTGATAGTCTTTGGAACGGAATACCTTGGTGACAAACGTGCCTCCTTTTGCTAGGAAGTCACATGCCAGCTTCAGAGCCATCAAAGACAGGTGAGCTGGTACCGACAAGAGATTTCACAGGTTTTAATTTATTATAAAATATTTTCTTGGCAAGTAAATGGTGAAATATGTTACAATTCTGATTTAATGAACTCAGACTGCATAAAAAAAAAAAAAAATCGCTGTAAATGTGGCGCAACTGAGCTAAAACAGGTCCCCATAAATAGTGTACTGTCACATATTTGTGCTCTATGTCATGATTTGTGCTTTACGTCATGATTTGTGTTTATGTGATGTATTTCTGCTCTGTCCTGATTTGTACTGTATGTCATCCCACCACCTGACAAACTGAGGTGTAATAGTGGCTCTATTTAGACAGTATATACATATAAATTGCATCACACATCCAGGCCAAAATGGGAGGTTTAAAATATTATTATGTTAATTGCCAAAGTACTGTTACCTACCCTGAGAAAAAGCATCATGTTGCCAGTTGGCTCCAACGTTGGGAGCTCCGTCATTTAGGACCACATCCACCTTCCATGTCTGAAGTTCTTTCCTCAGAGCCTGGTTAGGAAATGTTACATGAAAAAAAAGGTTATATTTGGTTCTGTCACTGTAAAAGAATGATATCACCACTTATGTCAGTGTATCAGAGCAAAAATAAATAAATATAGAACTTTCAACATAATCACTTTATGTCCATGCTGCACTGCAACAAAACCCCATGTTTTTACATTGACATTTTTTAATTTAACTGTAGTTTGTAACCACCTGTCTGCATTTTTCTGTGGTGATGTCCTCTGTCAGTGTGACCACGTTGGGAATAGACTTGATTGGGACCAAGTCAACGCCTGAGAAGAAACAGCAATGTCATTACACATTAAAAAAGTGATGACATCATTAGTAGTCTCTCTTAATCTGAGTTATTCATAATAAAAAAGTACCACCGAATAGGGCTGGATTATTAGAGGTCTGTTTTACCAATAATAAGGCTTGAGATGGGCATAAACTTGGATGCCACTTGTAACCTTATGACAGAAAGGGATTGAAACAACACACCAAAATATTAAAAAGACAACAATAATAGATATGACTAAGAGCAATGAATTTGTGTTAAACAGATAGATTTATTCAATACAGTAAAACCTTTCAGTAGCATATGACAATGTTTTGCGTTGCGGTCATGTGGGATACAAAGCAGCAAACTGCTTACCAACCACCGGGAGCTGCACACAAGTCTACAAGAGCCCTGGCTTTCTGTAGGAACTGGAACTTTCTGTTTAGTTGAATAAGTTTGAAGGAAGAACGTGAACGATACCCTGGGGAAGAGAATAGCGAGAGTATAAAAGAAGTAGTGTCATTTCAAAATACCTAACTATAACGTAGCGGTTTTACTGCATGACAACATATCTAGTTAGCTTCAACTTTTAGCTAGCTGGCTACCTAAGTCTGGGATCAATAGCGTAACTCCGACGACAGCTAGTTACTTCTAGGTTCTGTGGCTGTGTGGATCAACTGAATTCATGATTGGCAAAATTGTGCATTAGTCGATTATATTGCTTCTGAAACTCAGAATCTCACTGTGCAATCAGCAAGAGTTACCGCTACTGCATAAATATCATTAGCTTAGTAGTTAGCTAGCTGGACCATTTAAATGTGGATAGCTACTTTAGCACAATGTATACTGCAAAACTGGCACCTCTTACCCGTTTCCTTCGCTAAGTGGTAGAATTTATCTTTTCTGGTCTTTCCGACCTTCAGCTTCTTCCCCATAATTGCTGTTATCGTTGGTTAGTTTTGATGTGAAGACTACTTTTCCGATGGAATATTATTTACAGATTACACACACATCTCAACTCCATGAAAACACAACACGTGTGTATCCACTGCGCATGGATTCTACGTCACAAATCGGATTGAAGCCAAAAAACTTTATTAAACCTAGGACCAAAACAGATTTTTTTAGGACGTCCCATTTTCCATCATAAAGTACGAGTTTAAAATCAATCAAACTTTATTAGTACTACGTGTCAATTCGTTATTTCAGATTCCTTATAATCATTTTTCATTACATTAAAAGTGCAAATTCAATACAAATGTGTAATGAAAACAAACTACAAGTGATAATGCCTTTTTAATTTATTCAGAATTCCTCTTATTTGTTAATTTTATATATACCTAACCAATTATTTCCACATCTGCAAATCTCTATCTCAAAAAATATCATATTGGATTTAAATGATACTGGATAAAGCAGTTTGTCTGCTTGGCCTTCAATACAAATGATGATTCAGGGCATCTGTATTTAATGTCAGTCTGTAAAAAGACATTGACGTATCCTCATAACCAAATAGTGAGATGGAGTTGATATCCCCCACTAGTAGCACAGCTCAATGTTGCTGTCGTTTCACGGCCTCAGAAAGGTCTATTTCTTGAACGTGTGTTGATCAGTCCAAGCACAGAGAAGGCACTTGCTGCTGCTGTCACCAAACTGATGGCCCCGATGGCGCGTGTGGCCTGTGAACACAAGAGAAAACCTGTGTTTGGTAAAAATAACTTAATATAATCTAGCATTACGACTGTATGAATATAACATGAATTGTTCTTGAATGAATTCACTGCATGTGCCTTTGGCTCTTCACAGATGTGTACACAGTATGGGTGCAAACATCACCTGTCTTGTAAGATGTTTTAATAGGCTATCATGATCAACCTAGGTTTATAACTCGGAGCGGGGATGGTGGGAAGGACATTTTGGAGTAAAGATATGTCCATTATTATTTATACAACTTTTCCTTAAACGTGCAATATTTAATTTTTGGCCACCAGGGGGCTCTCAATCAAAACAATAGCAAAAGATGTACTTGGATGACGTCGGGAGGTTGCGTGGGATCATGGGTTTTGTTATCGTCGTCAATGACAACCTTCCAATCTAGCGTCTCCGGCAGAAAAAATGTTCACTGACAAAGTAATGTGTTGTTAAAAATATTATAACTTTATTCACGTTATGT
>JACXGM010017986.1:8012-19615 GCA_016801145.1 Umbra pygmaea | reverse complement strand
TCAGCCATGCTCTTTCTTACATACCTACAAGATGTCAGCCATGCTCTTTCTTACGTACCTACAAGATGTCAGCCATGCTCTTTCTTACGTACCAACAATATGTCAGCCATGCTCTTTCTTACATACCTACAAGATGTCAGCCATGCTCTTTCTTATGTACAACAAGATGTCAGCCATGCTCTTTCTTACATACCTACAAGATGTCAGCCATGTTCTTTCTTACATACCAACAAGATGTCAGCCATGCTCTTTCTTACATACAACAAGATGTCAGCTATGCTCTTTCTTACGTACCAACAAGATGTCAGCCATGCTCTTTCTTACGTACCAACAAGATGTCAGCCATGCTCTTTCTTACATACCTACAAGATGTCAGCCATGCTCTTTCTTTCTTACATACCTACAAGATGTCAGCCATGCTCTTTCTTACATACAACAAGATGTCAGCTATGCTCTTTCTTACGTACCAACAAGATATGCTCTTCCTTACGTACAACATGATGTCAGCCATGCTCTTTCTTATGTACAACAAGATGTCAGCCATGCTCTTTCTTACATACAACAAGATGTCAGCTATGCTCTTTCTTACGTACAACAAGATGTCAGCTATGCTCTTTCTTACGTACAACAAGATGTCAGCTATGCTCTTTCTTACATACAACAAGATGTCAGCCATGCTCTTTCTTACGTACCAACAAGATATGCTCTTCCATACGTACAACAAGATGTCAGCTATGCTCTTTCTTACGTACAACAAGATGTCCGCCATGCTCTTTCTTACGTACCAACAAGATGTCAGCCATGTTCTTTCTTACGTACCAACAAGATGTCAGCAATGCTCTTTCTTACGTACAAAAGATGTCAGCCATGCTCTTTGTTACATACAACAAGATGTCAGCCATGTTCTTTCTTATGAACAAAAAGATGTCAGCCATGTTCTTTGTTACATACAACAAGATGTCAGCTATGCTCTTTCTTACCTACAACAAGATGTCCGCCATGTTCTTTCTTACATACAACAAGATGTCAGCCATTCTCTTTCTTACGTACCAACAAGATGTCAGCCATGCTCTTTCTTACGTACAACAAGATGTCTGCCATGCTCTTACTTACGTACAACAAGATGTCAGCCATGCTCTTTCTTACGTACAACAAGATGTCTGCCATGCTCTTTCTTACGTACAACAAGATGTCAGCCATGCTCTTTCTTACGTACAACAAGATGTCAGCTATGTTCTTTCTTACAGACCAACAAGATGGAATCCTGCTGAAACTGGCACTTCAATATGTGACATAAAACCAGCAAAGAAGTTTAAAATGCGAGAACAGTTTCGTTCTGATATCATTGCCTGGATAGATCAGCTCAGTAGGTAATGTGTGGTACATCACAATCCTAGATGCTCATGTTTTTACTTCATTAACAATGTCAACAAAACAATATACTAAAATCTTGGGATGAACGGTGGTGCACTTAGCAGATTTTAGCTATAACAGTAGACTACACAAAAAGCTGTGTCGAATTCTGAGTGTTTTCATTTTAAATACAACTGTATTCTGTGGCAATACAATAGTTTACCAATAATAATGTATTTTGTGTGGCTTGATGATATTAGATATTGCTGCAAAAATAACCTTTCCCCATGACTCAATATGTAGACTCTGTTGGCTGAATAATGAGGTACTCTCAGCAAAACAGTGAGGTGATGGGCGGGTCTGTCTGAGATGCACTGCATACATTTCTTTCACAAATAATCTAATCTTTTTAATTTGAGAGATAAGGCAGCAGAATTGGGTGTAATTATGTGCAGCTGTGTCTGTGAGGAATTCATAAAAACGGTGCTAAATCCATCTGCTGATTTCATTCTGGGGGGAGGGAGGCGACGGTGGCAACAGACAGAGTATGAGGAGATGAGAAAGAAGTCTAAAACCATTAAATCACTGTGGCGGTATCTCTACTCCTCTGTCACTCAGGGAGAAATAAAGAGGTCCTAATGAAATATTAATGTCTTCCTTATTTGTAGATTTACATTCATCTCTTCTTTCCTTCAGAGCGCTGTCTGTCTCACTCCTCTTTCCTCTCTCCTTCTGCACGCTCAGACGTTTGAAAGCTCCACTTGGTGTGTCTGAGAGGATATACTGCACATCTAATGAGAAATATCTCCCTTCCACTCTCCATATTCCACATTTCTCCCCATATGTTTCCCGATCCAAAGAGAGAGAGAGAGACGGGGGGGGCGATCACAGAGATCCTCACCAAAGGAGGGAGTCGGGGATTGACTCAAATAGCTGGAATGTGGTGGCTCCCCTACGTGTACCGTTTGGATTTCTGAAGAGAAAGTCAAACACAAACCTGGGCTAACTCCCGCGAGGTGGAATTAGAAGTGTGTCAGGTGAACAGCCAGAGTTTTCTCAGAGCAAATCCCCCCAAAGGCCTGGAAGAAAACAAACCCAACACTACTGACAATCACTGGGTGAGGAAAAGGTTACCGTACCACTCAACCATGAGGCCAGAGGAAGCAGGCTGACTCTCAGAGACTATGAAGCCGTACGAAACAGGTTGAGTCCCACAGCATGTCCAGGATAGGAAACATTCAGTCTTACGTCAACTTTTCCAACAAATGAAAAGTTTGCCATCCATGCACTCAGTACAGGGTATATTTTGCTCTTCAGAGGATGTGTCTTGCTACTTGACCCTGTTACAGCCTGTGTTTGTACAGCACAGTTAATTCAATACTTTAGTTGTGACCAAAGCGTTGCTATGTGCTCTGATTTTCTGAAACAACTGTTGTAGTTGCAATACATGCTCTGAGGCAGTGCGCTGCCTAGAAAACATTACAACAAATTGAATTAGAAATGGAATGTTGCAGGAGGCAACAAACTCATCTCAGACATAATGTTTCCAAAACATGTTTGATTGTATGATTGCCTAAGCAACCCAGAAACATGAAACTATTCAGGCAGACCTGTGCCATTCTCTTGTAGACAGACTTACCAGACAAACCAAGTGGCCGTGTGGTGTATAGATGGCTCCTAAACAGACACACAGTATTCTTACCCATCATGCTTTGCTAGTCTACTGATGACAGATGAAAGGCTCAACTTGACAGGAGAGTCTCTACCTGCAAGGTGAATGTGTGTGTGTGTCTGTGTGTGTGTGTAGAGTTGTGATACTGAGCAGGGCTAAGCTTTGAGACAGACAGACAATCTCCCAGGTGCACTGAAGTGGCAAAGAGCACAACTAATGATAAGTCATGGTTGGATAGCTCACAGTCCACGAGGGAGCTTTAAACCCAGACATCATAAAAAAATATATTGGAAGGCAAATAAAAGGCTTGGTTCCTATTAGAAAGCGGGTGCTGTAAGCAAATGTCAAATGTCAAAATGTGACATGTTAGATCTGGCAAAATAAAAAATTAGAGCATGACATTTAGCAGATGCTCGTGGAGCACTTTACATTGAATGGCATGCAGTGCTACAGACGACGGCTCTAAAGACACATATGACATCACATCTATTCAATGGCAAGCCACACGTTGGCTCACAGCCCTCACTGCTGTGCGCTGACTCCTGGTAAGCTTCTATACCTCTGAGATGTATTGTAATGTCTCTCCTCCTGTCCCTCTCTCTCTCTCTCTCTCTCTCCTCTCTCTCCTCTCTCTCCTCTCTCTCCTCTCTCTCTCTCTCTCCTCTCTCTCTCCTCTCTCTCTCTCTCTCTCTCTCTCTCTCTCTCTCTCTCTCTCTCTCTCTCTCTCCCTCCCTCCCGCTCTCTCCCCCCTCTCTCTCTCTGTGTCCTCCTCTCTCTCTCAATTTTCTTTCTTACCTACTCTGAGCTACTGGATTCCATAATCCTGGAAGGTTTAGCGCAGTCGTCGTGTGATTGGTTAGACATTACATCAGGATGATGTCATACTCCCAGGACAGGCTTGGGGAGGGTTTAAAAAGGAGGACAGGAAGGAGAGAAGGAGGGTATTTATTGAGGAAGGGGAGCTGTAGCTCCTGCAGCCAGTGAGAGCTGCCCCCCGCCTTGGAGAGTGTTCTTAATCCCAGTGCACACAGCAGCGCTTTAGGAGGAGGGCAACAACCATGTGTTTCCAGAGGCCTTCATGAGATGTAGGAGAAGGGAGATAAGCCTTAGTGGTCATGCTGCTGTTTGTACTGGTATGTGTGTTTGTGTGTCTATCCACACACAGCAGAGATCTGATTTTTACAGGTGTTGAATTAAATCATTAATGGTAAATATGCAGAGAAGGGGAAGACAGTTATTTTACCAGGGCTTAGGCTGGGTGAGCTATGTATCTCAATCAATCAATCAATCAATCAATCAATCAATAATACAAACGTATCTATCTATCTATCTATCTATCTATCTATCTATCTATCTATCTATCTATCTATCTTTCTATCTATCTATCTATCTATCTATCTATCTATCTATCTATCTATCTATCTATCTATCTATCTATCTATCTATCTATCTATCTATCTATCTATCTATCTATCTATCTATCTATCTATCTATCTATCTATCTATCTATCTATCTATCTATCTATCTATCTATCTATCTATCTAATCTATCTGTTCTGCACAACATAGATTTGCAGCATTGTACTGGAAGAGCCGTGATTCCTGATACAAACCTGGAGAAACAGTACAGACCACTGAAAATCATCAGTTTCTTTGGTTTTAGTTCCGAGAATTACTGTATGTGTTTGGGTAAAATCCACATTTTTGTTTTATTCCATGATACTGACAACATTTCTCTCAATTCCTAAATAAAAATATTGTAAATAAGAGTGTTCATTTTCAGAAAATGACAAGTGCAGGTGCAGTGTTATCAGATGTAGAACAATGCAAATACAATTTCCTGCATCTGTCCCATGCTCTCCACCAGTCTTTCACATTGATGTTGGGTGACTTTATTCCACTCCTGGCACAAATATTCAAGCAGTTAAGCTTTGCTTGATGGCTTGTGACCATCCTTCTTCCTCTTGATCATATTCCAGAGGTTTTCAATGGGGTTGATTTAAGACTAATTTTTCAGTAATCTCTTAATTGTTTCTAGAGCTTTATGCCACAATATGATATTTCATATAAAGTCACTATAATATGCATGTGAAGTACAAAAAACACATTGTACACGTTAATTTGCCCTCAACAAATCTAAACTGCAACATTGGCACTGAAAAGCATCCGGAACCATCTATAAGCTATAGTTTGACAGTGGAAAAAAGGGTGCATGGTCTAAAAGGGTTGTATTAAGTGTCCTCATTAATTCATGGGTGTGTTTTGGGCGTAACATTCAAAAAACAATCAAAGATTCATCTCCCATTCCCTTTAAGAGCCAGATCCATTTGCACCTTTTACGCGTTGCTATTATGATGGCGGATTTGCATTTTTTTTTGCCCGTAATATTTTTATTTGTAATCTTTTTGTGTGCTGCTGCGCTTCCCTGTGTGTGTGAAAGATATGGCCCTTTGTGTCAAGCCATCATCGAGGCTCTCTATTAGTTTTCTACTGTCAATTTGCAAGTAACAATTCTCAATATTGTAAAAGTGAGGATAAACGGTGAGGATAAATGGTGAGGATAAACAGTGAGGATAATCAGTGAAGACAAATGATGAATCACAAGCAATAAAAGCAGATTTATAAAGTCAGTAACAGTCTAAAATTAACATACATCTGTAAAAGGTATCTGAGAGTAAAATTTGCCTCCCCATATCAGCTTTTGATGTACAAAAACACATTGGATAAGATACTTTCAAACAAACAAAAACTGTACAAAAGCTTTCGGAGACACATTCTATTTCACTGACTTGCCTTGAGCAACCAAATATGATATTTATATTTAAGAGTTGCATGGTCAAAAATCTGATTGCTTTCCAAATTCCATAGAGGATGCTGTCACATAACATGATTAGAAAACAACGATGATGCGCTTAATAAAATAATGTAAATCATTAAAGCTTCCGTTGATTGACTAGAATGATGTCACTAACGACACTGTGTTGATATACAGTCTGTTCCAGTGAACCCTAGTTTACCTCTGCACATTTTTGGAGGTCTAGCAGATACTAAATTATGAATGTTTATTTCATTATCATCTATCAACAACACACATCTTTATTCAAGTATGAAACCTGTTGTCTGTCACCCGGGGAATGGAGCTTCAGGCTTCTGAGGTATCAGACACTAAAGTTCTCAAACATCCGATTCCTGGAATGATGGTGGTCTTGAAAAAAATTAAAAAACTCAATGACAACTTGATAAAATGGAATGACGGCTATTTCACATTTAGCTAAAGGCAAAAGTACAAAAAACAATGCAATGTCTCCCAGTAAGTGAACTGTGTACCACCAGACGCTCTAGGAAGCGATGAAACAGGGTGGGTCGCTGTCATGTGTGGTGGGGGAGAACGTCTCTTGAGTGCTGGTGTCTGCTAGCGACTGGGCTGTCTGGGTCAGGGTTGCCGGGACAACAGGGCACATGCTGTGTGAGTAGGAGCTGCGCTCTAGGATAGTGAGCACGTGTGTGTAATTTAGTGTTTGTTTGTACTGTGCTGAAACATTTTAGAACACTCTGGAATTTCCATAGAAGTTGATACCTTCATAATCCAAGGTGGCATTAAATTGATCAGAAATTACAGTCAAAAAATGATTTATTATGGATAAGCTAATGGTTTCATAATTAGGACACTGAAAAAGTGTTTTGCTGAAAATGTATCAGATAAATTATGTGAATAATTAATTAGTAATCAGTAAATTTGAAAAGTGAATGACATTTACAACATTCTTAAAGTTTTGGATATGTATTTTAATCAATTTAATGCCACCTAAAGGCCAATTTCTATCAAAAAAATGAAAATGTTTGTACTGTGTGTGTGTGCGCCTACATGTATGAATTCATACGCACCTAGCTGTATTCGCTTGCCGGACCAGACGGTGACTCTGCGGTAGTTTGACTTTGAGGAGAAGAAACATGAACAGTCTGTCTCCTGTTCCATGGAAAAGCTATAGATAGGTCCTGTCTGCACGGTGGTCAGTACGCGCTGTGTTCCCGTTGTGAAATGTCCAGGGTCGGTCTGCACCTCTCTCCGATTCATCTGTCATGCACTCAGTCAATTCTTTTGAATATGCCTATTTGCCTGCATTGCATTTTATTATTAGTATAAATAAAAAATCTCATTCTCTGAAGACATCTTCTGTAAAGTCTGCTGCAACATGTTAATTTGGATAGAAATGAATAACGACCACAGGCGTTTAGCTTGGTTCAGTACAGTGTGGTTACATGACTGCGTGCTCTGTGATGTCCACAGTCTGCCGGTCACAGAGGTCAGTGTGTGTTGGAGATGAGTTGGGCTGATGTAAACGCAGCCAACCTGAGGTATTTATAGTGAGGCTCCTTACCGACAGCAGAAGTGAAATGTTCAACAATGGTGAAAGCATCTGTAATGACTTTTATCATATTTATGTCGGTGTGTCTGTGTTGATTTGATTGAGGTTATGTCACTCGATTATTACCAGGGCTTGTAATAGGTAAACATCTGGGAAATGTAATTATTTCTTTACAGACTGAGCCCTGGTGTCTGCTGTTCAGTAAAGCCATCAATTTACACTCTGTTTTTTTTCTGAAAAGTCATGCCCAGGAATTTCCATCTCCTGCTCATAATGAACACATTGTGCCACAGATTAAACGAAAGCAGGAAAATATATGCATTTAGCAGAGTGCTCTCTACCACTACTGGTTTAATAAGCTGCTGATGCTAATATTTACTTCTTTGCATGCTGTGTGGTGAAGGTAACCTGCCATGTACTGGCAGTACAAAGCTAAACCAGTTACTGCTGGGATGCAGAGTAATTCTACTTCATTCTATGAGTAGCTGGGCCAATCAGGTTGACTTTGAAATGGATTTTGGGGTGATCAGCTAGGAATGCTGGGAGAGCAGTCAGGATGTCATGTTGACCCTAGGAGGACCCAAACCTTTGGAGCTTCAGGAGCACATAACTTGACGACTCCATCCTTTCTCTGTCCTACATCCACCTCGCTGTGCTGGTACCCTCATCACTGCTGTTGACGATCACGTTTTGTCCCCTGCTCAGATAGAGAATGGTAAAATTATTATTGTATGTGATAGCATCCAATTAGCAAATGACATATTTTATGTCAAAGTGAGAACGTTTTGGTGTACAAATTATTCTGGTGAATCTTTGATGTAATGGGGCAAATCTGTGGTTTTAATTAAAAGAAAACCAATGATTTGGGAAATAAATTATTAATATAAGAAATGTGTAATTTTGGTTGGTTTCCTTGAAATATTAATAGAGTAAAATATTTAAAATGTGGAAACATTGCAATGCTCACACAAAATCCTGTAGTTTTCATGACACAACAGTAACCAGTGCTGGTTGATTTAGAAAATGTCCAATTGTCCAATATATTGTCCAATGGCAACAGTAAAACATCTGGTGATGTCATTCCCATGGTGTACACAGTCTCATACAAGATGGTTTGAATTTAGAATTTTGATTGGCTAAACCTCACTGTGAATGAAACTGTACCACAGGAATGACATCATGGGCCCTATCTTACACCCAGCGCAATTGACTTTTTACACAAACGCATGTATCATTCCTATCTTACACCCAACGCATATGGGACTTTTCCCTCCAAAGACGCGCGTCGGTAAATTAGGGAATGAACTTGCGTTCGTTGGGCGGTTCAGCGAAAAGAAGAGGCGTGTTCCGGCGCCAACGTTCCCTGGTGCTATCTTGCAGTCCCCGAAAACAATTCCGCCACTGACCAGGAAAAACCTGGTTTAAAGTCAGTGGCGTGTTATTCATATGCTATTTTAAGGGCTCATGCTTAACCATAATGTAGCGTGTGCACAACGCGCATACACTTTGCTCCTCTCATCTACACAAATTCAGCAGTTCTTTATTATTGCAATACGTAATTAGAAGGAAAAATATTACCACACGAGGAAGTCATTGTGGTGTCCGAAAATGTGAAAAATAGGTATACATCTAGTGTACACATTTACTCAAATTATTCATAATAAATTATTTGCACTGATATACATCAACCTCAAGGGAACCCATTCAATCAACAAGTATACACAAGTAATTTGCGATGCTAATAGTAAAATCACCCATGTCTTTACTCAGAATTACTCAGGCTCAAGCCACAACTCATTTATGGCAACTTTGCCATGAGGAATCCCCCCCTTGGATCGGTGGCTATGAAGGGGACAACAGCTATCCGTTAAAGACATGGTTAATGATTACACAATTTATGATGCCATCAAGTGCGTAAAATGCTGTTTAATCAAAAACACACAAACACGCAGTGTAGCCTAATTGAACGAACATTTGGCACACTAAAAATGCGCGTCAGGTGTTTGGATAGAACAGGTACACTACTCAAGTCGCAGCATTCTTTGTTGCTTGTTGTATTTTACGCAACATTTCCATGAATCATGGATGTGTTGATGACATTAATTAGGAAATATTAGAGGACTTCAGGAGACGTGATGTTGAAATGCGTGCCAGCCACTTAAATGCCCAGCAATGCAGAACGGGAGTGGAAAGCTTATTTGACAAAAGAGTAATCTCGGTCTAATGGCAGACTACATTGCAAAAATATTACCATGCATTCATAACATCGTGATTCAGTGAGAGTGAGTCCAAAACATCGGAAAGTAGGCTATGTCTTGTGACATTTCTATATTTACATTTTGTAAAAAGAAAAATCAAAAGAAAATCGCCATTATAATAGCAATCCGCCATGGAACAAGGGCGCCTGCTCTTAAAGGGAATGTGAGATGATGATCTGATTGGTTTATTGCACATTACGCCCAATCCACACCTATGACTAATGAAGCTACTTTAGACCTACCCATTTTAGATATGCGTCGGGCGCAAGAATCATTTATCCCGCCGGCAAAATAGCAACATCGCCCGGGACACTCCCACAATGTAACTTGCGTTTCGTGTTTGATACTTGCGTTTCAGATCGTTAAAATAGGGCCCCATATCTCTGTTTACTGCTCTATTGGACTTGATAATAGGTTTATAAGAGTAATAAGGCATCTTGTGGGTTTGTGAAATATTACTGATAAACCACAGCTAATCGCTGTCTACAGTGTTTGATGTTAGGAGGCAGGAATGAAACGCAGGATGTGAGCTAATGTAACTTTTAATGCAATGTGATCTCTCAGAATTCTGTGAAATGACCACGGACCCTTAACTTCAAAATCCGTGGCAGTTTCACGGAATGGCAGTTAATTCTGTAAAATATAAACACGGACCCTTAACTTTGAAATCTGTGGCAGCTTCACGGAATCGCATGATGACGTAGCAACGTGTAAATTGCGTAGATTTTGCAGGTTGGTAGGATGGGGATGGTGGATGGGCGTAAAAACATGCGACTAACATTGCGAGTTCAAATCCAAGCGGACACTTTGCGCGATGCAGACATATTGCAGGCGGATGGCACATAACGGTGGAAAATATAAATTGGGGTCACAAATGCACAGATAGACAATAACTCACAATGACTGACTGAACTGATACACATTATGTCCTGACACTCGTGACATAACGTAAAACAGGTGGCACACAGTTAACAAGGGGGAAAGCAAGGAGCTCATAGGTGTTTTAGGTATTGAAAAGAGTTTTAATACAACCACCTAAACATATAAATGTGCACACACACACACACACACACACACACACACAAACATATTACTCTTCATCAATACTCAAGAGGTTGGGGGGGGGGCATTAATGCCACAACCTTGATTAAATCATATGTACTGGTTGTGCTTTATTGAAATATCTGGAGACACAGGAAGGAAAAGACAGTGAAGAAACATCATCACATATGTAAGAGACCCACTGTTCACAATACAAAGTCCATATACGTAAACTGTGTGTTTGTTTTCCAGCAAATATATCTTCCTGGTGTGCTTATCGATTACATATTTCATTTTATCGTATTCCTTCTTTAGTCTGTAGTTTGGTGAGGAAAAGAAGGAGGACTAAATGTCACGGCCACAATACGCACCATTGTCAAAGGTAGCTTTATTGATTGAGAGAAGGGATATTTCCACAAAATATGTTGCCTGACATTTTGAAAAGGTGTCCTTTTATGTTGCTGCCGCTCATTGTTGAACAGAAAGAGTGCAGCTACTTGAAAATAAGGATTGTTACTACATTGTCTCCATGCTGTAGCTTCCACCAGTAGCTCATGGAGAAGGAAGCAACTGGTGAAGCTAAAGTGCAGATCTTGTTCATTTTATTCATTGTAGTGCATGGAGATGTGACATTTAAGTGTGCTCTGCCAGATGTTAATCCAAATAGACGGGATCTCTCGGAATAGTAAAAGTCCAATTAACTTAGTAGAGATTGTAGCTCTTTTCAGAAAACCCAGAGGACTCAGAACGTACAGTACACACACACACACACACACACACACACACACACACACACACACACACACACACACACACACACACACACACACACACACACACACACACACACACACACACACACACACACACACACACACTGAAGGATACACACACTGAAGGATACACACACAC
>JACXGM010017985.1:0-19421 GCA_016801145.1 Umbra pygmaea | reverse complement strand
ATGCGCGGAAGTGAAAATATTGCTTGTGATAATTATTATTAATAGTTTATTAACTTCTAGGCAGAATTATGAACAGCTTCATAAGCCTTGTGATTAAACATGTACGTTAGTAACCAGTCTTGTATGCATGTTATATTTTACTGGTCATTGTCCCGTAAACGTCCCAAAGTCGGTTATGTACCGTCCCAGACATATTTGTATCGTCCCCGGGACGACGGGACGCTGTGTAATTCGAGCCCTGGTCTCAAATATGTTTTAAAAAGTGGTGGGGATAGTATTGACCCCTAAAAAAGGGGTGGGGACATGTGCATTATGTGCGTTAATGTGATCGCCCCCCCTCAGTATTTCAGATGCCCCCTCATCAGCGCTCGGCTGGCGCCCGCTCTGGGGGGCCGGCAGGGGGGCCAAGCCTTGACCAGTGGTGGCCGTGGCCCCCCCTGGCCACCACGTAGCTCCGCCCCTGACGAGGAGATGCCTAACCTCATAAGTGGGTCAGCTTCGTCTGACAAGGAGGACTGGGAAACCCCTTCTGTAGGGGTTTGGCACGCTGCCACTCCACGGCCACAAGAGGCCGCTGTTTCCGCTCCCCGGCCAGCAGAGGTCGCTCAAGTTCCCCGGCCAGCAGAGGTCGCTCAAGTTCCCCGGCCAGCAGAGGTCGCCCAAGTTCCCCGGCCAGCAGAGGTCGCCCAAGTTCCCCGGCCAGCAGAGGTCGCCCACGATCCCCGGCCAGCAGAGGTCGCCCACGATCCCCGGCCAGCAGAGGTCGCCCACGATCCCCGGCCAGCAGAGGTCGCCCACGATCCCCGGCCAGCAGAGGTCGCCCAAGTTTTCCGACCAGCAGTGGTCGCCCAAGTTTTCCGACCAGCAGAGGTCGCCCAAGTTCTC
Organism: Umbra pygmaea; assembly: GCA_016801145.1. Lineage (NCBI taxonomy): Eukaryota > Metazoa > Chordata > Actinopteri > Esociformes > Umbridae > Umbra > Umbra pygmaea. The sequence goes on along the minus strand of JACXGM010017985.1, from coordinate 18,536 downwards.
CGACCAGCAGAGGTCGCCCATGTTCTTCGACCAGCAGAGGTCGCCCAAGTCTCCCGGCCACAAGAGGCCGCAGTTCCCGCTCCTCGGCCACAAGAGGCCGCAGTTCCCGCTCCTCGGCCACAAGAGGCCGCAGTTCCCGCTCCTCGGCCACAAGAGGCCGCAATTCCCGCTCCTCGGCCACAAGAGGCCGCAGTTCCCACTCAAGCCTCCCGGCTACAAAAGGGCCGCTCCCGCTCAAGCCTACCGGCCACAAAAGGCCGCTCCTGCTCAAGCCTCCCGGCCACCAGAGGTCGCTCACGCTCCGCCTCGGCCACCAGAGGTTGCTACACCACCAGCAGTCGAGCCTGAGCCTTGCCTTGTCCCCGAGCCTGAGCCTTGCCTTGTCCCCGAGCCTGAGACTTGCCTTGTCCCCGAGCCCGAGCCTTGCCTTGAGCCCGAGCCTTGCCTTGTCCACGAGCCTTGCCTTGTCCCCGAGCCCGAGCCTTGCCTTGTCCCCGAGCCTGAGCCTTGCCTTGTCCCCGAGCCTTGCCTTGTCTCCAGTCCCGCCCTGCTCCCTGGGCCTGCCTTTTTCCCTGAGCCTTTTTCCCAGCAGCCATTGCCTACTCCTGTCCCAGTGCCATTGCCTGCTCCTGTCACAGTGCCATTGCCTGCTCCTGTCACAGTGCCATTGGCTGCCCCAGTGCCATTGGCTGCCCCAGTGCCATTGGCTGCCCCAGTGCCATTGGCTGCCCCAGTGCCATTGGCTGCCCCAGTGCCATTGGCTGTCCCAGTGCCATTGGCTGTCCCAGTGCCATTGGCTGCCCCTGTCCCCGGGCTTGTGCTTCCCCCGGTCTCTGTGCCCCTCTCTGTGTCTGTTTGTCTGTGTCTGTCTGTGCAGTGTCCTTCCAGGTTCCTGTGTCTACTGTGGTTCCGGTGCCTGGTCCGCCTTTGCCTCGGCCCTCGACACCCACTCCGGCCTGGCCGCCTCCCGCGGGGCCACTGACTCCACCTTTGTTGGCCCAGACTCTGCCTCTGGTGCCGAATGCCTGGCCTCCGCCTCGGCCTTCGCTTCTGCCTTGCTCGGCCGGCCCTCCACCTGCCCGGACTCAGCCGTCTGGCATGTCGATGCTGCCTCCACCCTCCGGTCCGCAGTTGCTACTTTGTCCCTCCGGTCCGCTGCTGCTGCCTCCGCCCTCCAGCCCGCCGTTGCTGCTTTGTCCCTCCGGTCCGCTGCTGCTGCCTCCGCCCTCCGGCCCGCCAAGACTCCCTCCGCCTGCCTGTTCTGCTCGTCGGCTTCACCCTGGAGTGCCTCCGTCGGCCTGGGTTCTGCCGCTGCGGTCTCCTGGTGTCCGGTGGCAGGTTCGCTGTTTGGCGCCTCAGGAGCTGCGCCTTGGGGGGGGGGATTCTGTGACATTCCACAGTTCCCTTTCACTGTGAACTACAGCTTCCCTGGTCTTGCCTGCTCAGAACTACATTTCCCATAACCCGGACTCAATCACCCAAATTCAGTACACCTGCTCCCACTCAAGCAGTATATATAAGCACACACATACTGAGCATTCTATTCCTATATTGTTGTTCCGGTCTGACCTTTGCTTTGTTTGTTGATTATTCTGCCTTGGATTAAACTCTGTACCTTTGCCTACATTCTGGTATTGTTATTCTGGCCTGACCCCTGCATTATTTAAGTATTCTGCCTTGGATTGTCCTCTGTGCCTTCGCCTGAGCTGTTTGAGCTGAGCTGATGGTAAAATCCTGTAATAAATAAACATTGTTCTTTTTTACCTTGGGAGCGCTTCATTACACATATATCCCCTAAACTCACATGTCCTGAGATTGTGAAGAACAGTTAGGATGTTGTCTTAGGAAGGACACTGGAATTTTTTATCCTGTATCCCTTGAGTCGTTCACTAAAATAGTAAAGGCCTCAAAGCCTTCCAGCTGTCAACTGGACCCTATTGCATCTAAATTTATAAAAGAGTTACTCCCTGGCTCGCATATGATAAAAATAATACGTTGCTCTCTAGTATCTGGGTGTGTACGAAACTCTCTAAAATTGGCTGTAGTAAAGCCACTCTTAAAAAAGCCTAACCTTGACCCAGAAAGGCTAAACAACTACCGGCATATTTCAAATCTACCATTTCTCTTATGGTATTTAGAATGAGTGGTCGTGCAGCAACTTAGTGCATTCCTAAAGACTAATAACACTTATGAAAAGCTCCAGTCTGGGTTTAGACCCTGTCATCGTTCTGAGACTGCACCTGTAAAGGTGATAAACGACCTTCAAGTTTCATCTGACCAGAGCTGTGCCTCTGTTCTTGTGCTTCTGGACCTGAGTGCTGCCTTTGATACTATTGACCACAACATTCTTCTAGACAGATTGGAAACCTATATCGGGCTATATGGACATATTCTGGCATAGATCTGATCCTATCTATCGGAAAGATATCCGTTTGTATCTGTGGATGGTCTGTCCTCCAAAAAATCAAAGGTATGCTACAAGGTTCTGTTTTGGGACCGCTATTGTTCTCGCTATACATTGTTCCCTCTTGGTCATGTCATCCGGAAACACAATGTCAACTTTCACAGCTATGCTGATTACACACAGCTGTACATTTCAGTGGAAAAGGGAGAATCCCCAAAACTGCACACCCTGGAAGTCTGTGTTTTGGATATAAAGAATTTAATGACAGAAAATTACTTACTTCTAAACTCAGAAAAAACAGAAATGCTTATTTTAGGTCCCAAGAAACAAAGAGACCTGCTGTCAAATCTGGCAATAAACATAGATGGTTGTACAGTCATATCAGGAAAAAATGTAAAAGACCTCTGTGTTACTCTGGACCCAGATCACTCTCTTGACGAACATGTAAAAAATGATCTCAAGAGCAGCTTATTTCCATCTCAGGAACAATGCAAATATTTGAAAATGTCTGTCAAAGAATGATGCAGAAAAGTTAATCCATGCTTTTTTTTTTACCTCAAGATTGGATATTTGTAATGCTCTCTTTTCTGGCTACCCAGACAAAACCCTAAAGAAACTTCAGTTAGTGCTTAACACAGCCGCCAGAATTCTGACTAGAAGTGCAAAATTGGAACACATTACCCCAATGCTAGCCTCTCTACACTGGCTGCCCATTAAGGATGATTTCAAAGTTTTACTATTAACCTAAAAAGCACTACATGGACTTTCCCCTACTTATCTGTCTGATTTGGTGCAACCATACATACCCTCATGTACATTACGTTCACAAGATGCCGGCCTCCTTACTGTTCCTAGAATTTGTAAACAAACAGCTGGTGGAAGGGCTTTCTCATATAGAGCTCCAATTCTGTGGAATCATCTGCCAACCCATGTGAGAGATGCAGACTCAGTCTCAACATTTAAGTTTATGCTGAACTGTATTGATGCTACATAAAGACTATGGTCACAGCCCACCCATCATATCTTCATTGTTGGACAATAATTTAACACTGATAAACAGAGTGACCTTATTACAATGGGCTGTGTACCTTCAGATCCCCCACCCGGTACAGCCAGAAGAGGACTGGCCACTCCCTTGAGTCTGGCCTCTCTCTAGATTTCTGCCCAGGTCCCACCTACTAGGGAGTTTTTCCTACCCACTGTGCATCACTTGTGTTGCTTGCTTTTGGGGGTCTTGGGCCGAAAAAGTCAAAGCACTTTGTTGCAACTGCTGTTGTAAAAGGGCTTTATAAATAAATTTGATTTGATGATTAATATATGAACTATTCATGAACGAATGATGAACAAAGACGTAAAAAAAACAATTAATAATCAAAACCATAACTTTATTAATTATTTACCCAATGAATTAACTAGTGTTGTTTGTTCATGTTTTTTTTTCATCTCTTCCATTATTTTTCAACATGAGATTTCACTTTGTCCAGAGCTGTTGTCCTTATGCAATCCTTTACTTTTGTGCAATCAATAGGATCCTGCATGAATTTACAACAATACATTAGTTCAGATTCCTTTGGGATGCTCATACGTACGCCTCCCCGAAAACAGGGGAATAACTTCCCGCTGCTGAATCACACTCAGGGGACAGTGAAAAGGATGTGGGCTTGTGGTGCGAGTAAAGGACACAGAGACCAGAATACCATATAAAGGGTTTTTATTTATCCACGTAAATAATTAGGGAAAGGGGCTGGACTGAACCAAAGCACTGTGTAATGGACATATTCAAATACATTTTTCGGTACACTGGTAGGTGTGTCCGCTGACATAATGTTCTCTCTCATTATCTGCAACGAACCCCATGGGGTGTGACCAAAAACTAAGTCAGCCGGGCTGAACTCCAAGGATTCCTGCACTCTCCCTAATGGCAAATAACACAAATGGCACCCCCTCATCCCAGCCAGTCTGTGTGTTCATGCAATATTTACGTAGCATGGACTTGAGCGTCTGGTGCCAGCGTTCCAACGCTCCTTGGCTTTCTGGATGATATGGACTGGAGACCTGATGACGAATAGACAGATTCCGTAAGACTTGTTTAAACAGCTTGGACATGAAATAACTACCTTGGTCTGACTGAAGTACCTTTGGAAGGCCAAAAGTGGTAAAGAATTTTATGAGGGCCTTTGTTACCGTCTTAGCAGTGATAGTTCGTAATGGAAAAGCCTCCGTGTAATGAGTAGCGCATCCGTCTTCAAGCCTGGCCAAAAGAGGTGCTGAAGAATGCGATTATAGGTTTTAGTCATTCCTAGGTGGCCAGACCAAGCCAGATGTATTTAGTATCTAGCTGAGTGGGTAAATTACTATACCTTACTATATATAGGCTACTCTTTCTAGATAAAGAAAAATGGATGGGATCGCATCGCTTTTCAGCCGCTTTCGGGCTGTACTGCCGGTTTATTTAGCACGTAGATCCCTTTCATAATCTTCCGACCTAAAATGCTGACTGCAGTCCCTAACTTTTTATAGCCTATTGTAAAGTGTGAAAGATTACTCCTTCTTTTTGGGCTTGCTTGTAATTTCTGCAACCAGGTAAAGAACACCAAATGGGCATAATGAACAGAAATTAGACTACAATTTCAAAAACAAATATGTATAACTTTCTAGCGTCAAGCCTTACAGAGGTGTGCTGTTGAATTGCCCATGTTCTGTGTCGGTACATTTAAACGGGAACGGGCACTAAATTCACTTGGAATTCTGGGAGTTGTGGTAGCTCAAGTTTAGACGGATACAGAAGCACCCCAGTGGATGCAAAAGGAACTGAAATATACTATCGGCTTTTCTCTGATATATTGAAAAAGAACAGACGTGTATATGATATAGATAAACTATGGTAACGTTTGTAAATGTTATACTATGAAACTGATTTACTGTGGAACAATCCTTTAAGTAAACTGTCATCTGCTTTTTGGGACTCACACACCTTGTCATGAGTAACGGATAACAGTACGCTGCCCAATCTAGTTTCATCCTCTCTCGTCTTGACAGAAGATTGGACATCATAGGGCACCTCAGTGCACTCAAAAATAGAGTCTGCCAAATCCACTACCTCTCCCAGCTTATTGGCTTGTGCTCTTGTAACAACACAGGCGGGAAATACATGAGGAAATGTTTTAGACAGGTCATCATCGTCAGCCCCTATGTGTGGTCTGTCTACGACCTCAAGCACGTGAGTCACCTTTCCACCAACAATGTCATTACCCAGCAGTAAAGTAACACCTTTTACAGGTAAGTTGGGAACAACTCCCAAGCGGAAACAGCCAGACACTAGATCAGTTTTTAAATTAACCCAATGTAACAGTGCTGTGGTAATACCCGTTCCTATTCCCTGTAGGAGTACCTGGGATCCCACAGATGTACTGTCAAACCAGGGCAGCACGCTGTCAAGGATAAGAGACTGCGCAGCCCCAGTATTTCGCAAGACTTGAACAGCCTTTTTGTGAGCCAACCCATCAGCTAAGGACACCCAGCCCTTGGATACAAATGGCAAATAACTGGGATCAGGCACAGAGGTGGGTTTACTTACTTTTGCCAACTGATTGAACCAATCCAAACTCTTTGGGCTTACGCGAGGGTGACTTTGGCTTATTCTTTAGGCTAGGACAGTCTGCAATTATATTGCCTATCTTGTGGCAATAAAAACACTCACAGTTTTCGTGTTGACAAGCTGCCTCACTAGGCAGCGGACGAAAACTACAAGACGGTGCTATAGTTCTTCCTTCATAACGGGATGCAGAGAAAAATATGGTCAGGCAAATGGTTTGTGAAATGGTTCCTAAAAAGCTGTTGATATGCCTCAGGCACCAACTCGTAAGCGCGTAACACTGTGGCTTTCACTATTTCATAGCTCAGACTGTCATCCATTGAAAGTGAAGCAACTACTTCTTGACCTGACAATCTGTATTGGAATAGGAGGGGCCAAACCTCCTCAGGCCATTTTAAAGCTGCTGCCACTAGCTCAAATGCAGCGAAATAGCTGTCTAACTCAGCCTCTCGAAATGGTGGAACAAGAGCTAGATTCTTGCTCACCTCAAAGTGTGCAGAGTGTGAGGACGTTGTGTCTTTCCCAGCCTCTAGTTCCATCTGCCTAATACGCACTGCTTTTTCAGTCTCTGGAGCGGGTGCTACATGGAGAGGCAACACATTCTCCTCCTCTTCCACACTCACCATTACATCTTCACCTGTCTCATCCTCCTGCACGGAAGAATACCTGTCTGTAAAAGCGCAGTTTGTAATACACCAAATATATCTGCCTTCAGAGCAGACATTAACTACAACCTGATAATGGTCTGCAAGTGCAAACAAATCTACCTTGCATAACCGCACTAGCAACTCCAACGAAGGAGCCTCAATAAACGTAGATACCGCAGACGCAGCCATACCAAACTCAAGTAAAGCAGCACAAAAAATCAACAACTACCAGCCGCGGTCGGTGGATCTTAATTGGGGAGGACGGGCTTGTATTACGCTTGGGACCGGAGTGAATGGAATGGTGCGCAACTCAAAAAACCCAGTGTTTTTTGTTTTGCACACTGGGTTTTGTGCGTTGCTCACCATTCCATTCACTCCGGTCCCGAGCGTAATACGAGCCCGTCCTCCCCAATTAAGATCCACCGACCGCGGCTGACAACTACGTACCACAGACACACACAGAATGCGAAACACAGAATACACCTGTACCCAACAGCGAACAGCTAGAGACCCGAAACAAGCTCCCTACAAGTCCCTACTCACACCGGACACCACACCCAAGACACTATCCACTGATATGCGAGAGTAGCGGGAGCGAATCCCGGACGAGCCCCCACTTTCTTACGTACGCCTCCCTGAAAGGAGGGGACCGACTTCCCGCTGCTCAATCGCACTCAGTGGACAGTGAAAAGGATGTGTGGTCATGGTGCGAGTAAAAGACACAGAGACCACAATACTGTATAAAGTAAAGGGTTTTTATTTACCCATGGTAAATAATAAGGAAAAGGGGCTGGACTGAACCAAAGCAAAGAAATTATGTACAAATCCCCACCCCTAAACTTTTCGAAACTAACTACTTATCTAAACTAAAATGGCACACGTTCAAGGCGCCCCAACCAAAATTCAGGTGGTGGTTCGTCCAGATCTGAGCTAGTGTGTATAAACAAGGAAGTTACCCTACGGTTGGTGTAAGCCCAGGGCGTCTTTCCTACACACTCTCCAATGCGTTCCCCTTCCCCTGAGAAGAACAAAATAACAAAGGTTAGTTCACAAAATAATACTAACACCAATGTACTATAATAGATGTTATACACTAACTACTAACACACTAACACTCTCTCACACACACACAGAACTATACCACAATCACAAAATACAACCACACAGGCTGTCCCCAAGAGAGAGAATGAGAGACATGAGCTCTCCAACACAGGGCTTATAACTGGCCTCTAACCAGCCACAGCTGTCAGCACTCTGATGAGGAAGGTGGAACCAAATAGGGAACATTCCTCTCCATCCTGCTCCTCGTATGGTTCCACCTGCTGGGCACAGACAGACAAAGACAGAGACCACACACAGAAACACAGAGCACAGCAAAAAGACACACACTGGAACTGGGGGACATACCAGATGCTTAGTAACCAGTGAGCTGTCAATAGGACTTAAGCATTCTGAACTGAGAGTTCCTTATTAGTTAATCATGTTTACTCTCAAACGTAATGACATCAAGTCTACCGTGGAACGGAATGGAGAAACACTTGACACAATCAAATGTCTGTAGACCTGGCAAATATAATTTAGACAATTAGATATAAATAGTTAAAACAACAGTTATTAAAATAATTTAATTATAGTAAGAAAATGGTAATGCCTTATGAATATTTTAAAATGGTTAAAAGTGGATAAAACGTTTAAAATGTAAAAAGTCATATTTACAGTTAAAAGGTCAAAAGTTGAAGTTCATGGAATGGATTGTAAATTGAGTGAAGTGTACATGATTCAGCATGTGTAATCAGTGACTTAGTCTAACTTGATAGAAGCCTAAAATGTCAATCTTTGCGTTCTTTACTTTTTTGACCCTCCAGGTCAGGATTTAGCAGCCTATGTATTTACAATCCCAGGTAGAGGGGCAGGGATTGCCATAACATGCAGAGTTCCCATTTGGAGAGATACGGACAGAGACGCTAAGCATACCACCTGTGTCAGGATTAGTGAATTGTAGAACGGTGCTATTCATTATTGAGGCTGACAACAAGTTATGCTGTGTTTTAGGCTAGTGTGATCTACAAGAGGTAAATACATTTGTGTGGGTTATTTTACATGCTGTAACTAAACGTTGTGGTGTGAAATAACCGAGTGTGTTACTAACTGTGAATATTCGTTAGCATTAGTGCATTCGATAGTAGCATTTTGAAGTAATTGTTGAGTCAAACTACTGCTAATTCCCCATGAAATAGTGTATGGACATGCTCAGTTGATTGATCTGATCTAGGAGACTGACATTGGTGACTGTAAAAAAACGAGGATCAAGGAAGTTTCTTTGGACCACATAGGGAGCGGGTTTCCATGCTGCTGGTGTGAAGTAGACGGTCGCTGCTGTTTTTTTCCTATTCCTGTGATTTTCTTGCTGCGGTTTCTCCGGCGTTTGTCATCTGCCACTGCCTGTTCTTTTTTCCATTTATCCCCCTGAATATCTCCAGGATTCGTGAGTACTGATTATTTAGCACGTGCATTTTGTTTTATTACTTGTGTAAACGAGTGAAACGGCCACTACAGTTTTAGGCCTCTACGCTCCCAAGCTTCGACTCAGGCCTACAACGGTTTCTTTTGTTTTATATTTGGATTGTAAACTGAGTATGAATGTGTGAGTGTGGGCTTACAGATAATTATTCAAGTTAACATGTCAAAGGTTTTATACTGATTTTAGGGAAGCCAAAGCAGAGGTAATACGTGAAATTTAAACAGATTTCTATTGTTTACAGTTTTTCCCGATTGTTAAAACACTAAAAGTGAATGCCCAGACCAAAGCGTTGAAACTATACCGTTTGCATGCATTTGGTACACACTGTCAAGGTTTGTCATCCTAAGGTGTGGAGAGACAGAGACAGGCGCAAAGAAAATGCAAGCAATAATATAGAGTTCATTTATGAAACACTTAATCAAACAAAAACTGCCACGAGGGTAGAAATCTAAATAAGGACACACAGGGAAGCAACTCAAAACGAAGTGGTTAACTATGGCGCTCGCTTTGTATCGTTTCTTTCCTAACCAAGCTTAAAGACGTGTTAACGTGCGTGTGATACGCATGTAGAGAATGTCTGCCCGTGTGGAGAACGTCTGCCCGTGTGGAGAACGTCTGCCCGTGTGGAGAACGTCTGCCCGTGTGGAGAACGTCTGCCCGTGTGGAGAACGTCTGCCCGTGTGGAGAACGTCTGCACGTCTGCCCGTGTGGAGAACATCTGCACATCTGAACGTCTGCCCGTCTTGGCTAATTTCAAAATGGCACACATACTTTTATGAAGTTACTTTGTATGATGGGCTAGAAGATTGCATGATTTAAGTTATTATTAAATTAGATTAAGCCATATTTAATAGTGTTGTTGACGATCAAATAAGTGCAGAAGTGGTATATGCATACAATGCAGCCGACATCAACAATCCGAGTGTCTTATAGAGAATATTTTGTAGGTATCAGCCCAGCTAGCACAGTGAGTCTGGCCCGATTCTGGCTGAGTGTTTGGGCACTCGAAAGATGGTTCAGCTGACATCAAGCAATACAGTCAGCTACGGAGAAAAATAGCCTAAATCAATTTTCTGTTACGGTAAGTTGAATACTTGGACTCAACACAGGAATATAGCTGTTTGGCATTTTGTTTAATAAATGTATATGCGTACAATTGTGCCTACGTTATCACGTTAGCTAACGTTACACCGAGTATTTCAGTGTACAGCAACCGTAACTTATTCAATATAACTTAGCTAGCTAACGGTAGAGACAGCTAGCTTACTAGTTAAGAACTGACTGAAATCTGTGTGTATGTTGCAAAAGTAATTCTTTTTTGTCGTCATTGTTAAGCAAGCAGTTATAGTCTATTCTTACAACGAACGGTACAGTGTTTTTATAAGTATAATGCAGTTACCGGTAATACATGCATTTTAAAGTAATTACATTGTCTATCTGTCATAGTTTGTGGACGAGTCTCTGCAGCTAAACCACTGCACAAGTTATTATTAAATCTTTGAGCATATTTAAAACTGACTGTTGTGTCCAACTCTTAACGCTACCATTGTTTATGTCAACTTTCTTGCTTTCTCTGTGTTAGGCTGTTGTTCCAATCTCCATCTGCAAGATTAGACCAAATAAATATGAGTGATCAATGAGAATTGTCAATTAGTTAACTCTAGTTTCACAAGAACATCTGTCTCTTACATGGTCTTAGATTTACCATTATGAAAGGTAAAAATACTTTTCCCCAGCATTATTATACATTCCTTATACTTTTCTTTTTCCTCCAAGTGCAACTGAAGATGTCAAATTTGTAAATAGTGCAAACTGTTGCTGCTAGATTATGAAACAAAACCAGGTAATTTGACCATATCACCCCAGTTCTGGCACTTCACTTGCTTCTAGTCCAAACAAGAGCTCACTTTAAACTAATGTTATTAACTTACAAAACACTTAATGGACTTGCACCATCCTCTCACAGACGTCCTTATATGTTACAGCCCTAATGGACACTCCAATCTCAGGATGCTATATACAGTATTTGGTGAACCCCAGAATTAAAAGAAACACAGTAGCGAGCAGAGGTTTCTCATATAGAGCTTTCCTCTGGAACAGTCTTCTAGTTTAAATCCAAGGCAGACAGTCTCAGTATTTAAATCTAGACTTCAATTGTAGGTTTTCAGCAAGTCCTATGGTCAGCTTTAGTGTGAGGTTTTTATTTCAGCTTTATTTAGTTATGCTGCACTAACTTTCTAACTGGTTGGGGGAACCCACTAGCTATCACCCCCTTCATGTTTATGTAGTCTTGCCATACTTCCTAACTTTTCTTCATTATATCCCCTCCTATCATGTCCTCACCCTAGCCCCACTTGGGTTTGGGGCTAAGTCTGCTCTCAGGTCTTGGGATCAATATAGGCTGCTGTAGTCTTCTCCTTCAGCCTGCCTGGTTCTTCAAGTCAGCCGTCCTAGATGCTGGTCCTGACCCACAACTGCTCCTGGCCTCCTTATTAAATGACTGCTGCTCACATGGACCAGCTGAGCACAAACTCAACGGTGCCTAACAGGTGTGTACCGTACTGGCCACATCCCATACACATGGATTACACCATTTGTTAAACCAACCGTATTTGGAGAAGGAGATCCCTCTCTGAATCACCTCCCAAGGATTCTTGCTTTCTTTTGAGTTTCTCTTTTCTTATCTGAGGGTTTATGTCAGATCTATTTTGTTGACGTACACTGATCAGCCGTAACATTATGACCAGTGACAGGTGAAGTGAATAACACTGATAATCTTGTTATCATGGCACTTGTCAATGTGTGGGATATATTTAGGCAGCAAGTGAACATTTTGCCCTCAAAGTTGATGTGTTAGAAGTAGGGAAAATTTGGCAAGTGTAAAGATCTGAGCGACTTTGATAAGGGCCAAATGTTGATGGCTGGACAGAGATTCTCCAAAATTGCGGCCCTTGTTGGGTGTTCCCGGTCTGCAGTTTAAAGGATCTGCTGCTAATTCCATGGTGCCAGATACCACAGCACACCTTCAGAGGATTAGTGGAGTCCATGTTCATCGACAAGTCAGGGCTGTTTTGATGGCAAAATGGGACACACACAATATTAACCAGGTAATCATAATGTTATGGCCGATCAGTGTAAATGGGAATCTGTAAAGCCCTCTGTGACATTGCTTATACAAAGGCTATATACAGTTGTATGCAAACGTTTAGGCACCCCTGACAATTTCCTTGATTTACATTAATAAATAATTGGGTGTTTGGATCAGCAATTTCATTTCGATCTATCAAATAACTGAAGGACAGTAATATTTTGGTAGTGAAATGAGGTTCATTTGATTAACAGAAAATGTGCAATATGCATCAAAACAAAATTAGACAGGTGCATAAATTTGGGCACCCTTGTCATTTTGTTGATTTGATTACCTGTAACTAGCTATCACTGATTAATTGTAGCACACAATTGGTTTGGTGAGCTCATTAGGCCTTGAACTTCATAGACAGGAGCATCCAATCATGAGAAAAGGTATTTAAGGTGGCCAATTGCAATGTGTTGTTCTCTTTGACTCTCCTCTGAAGAGTGGCAACATAGGGGCCTCAAAACAACTCTCAAATGACCTGAAAACAAAGACTGTTCAACATTATAGTTTACATTTAGCTACAAAAATCTATTACAGTAATTTAAGCTGTCAGTGTCCACTTTAAAGAACATAGTGAGGAAATGGAAGACCACAGGCACAGTTCTGTACTGCTTTCTTCAGTTATTTGATAGATCACAATGAAATTGCTAATCCAAACACACAATTATTTATAAATGTATAAATTGTCAGAGGTGTCTGTAAATATGATTTGATTTGAAGATGCACCTTAAAACCCTATATAACTGTGTCACTGTGCTTACATACCGCATCACTTCAGCTTGGCTGATGCACAGACCATGTGGTTTTAGCTTATTGTTTCAACAGTTCTGGAAACTGCTTTCCTCTCACTTATTTTGTGTATGTATGTTGATTGTTTCTCACCTACTAGGCTTGGTCCTTCAGTACATGCTGTCACATTAAATAGTCTGCCCTAGCTTCAGCCATAGAGTTAGTGTTGCAGTCAGCCTATATCTCTATTGTAATGTAAATATAATAATACATTAGGTCGATGTTATTTTATCACATCTACTCTGCTGGCCTGGATACAGTTGTGGTCCTACTATTCACTCTGGCCCTCTCATCCGTCCTTTCACAACTTGATTTTACATGGCAAGCACACAGCAGTCATTTCCTGGTTTAGTGTTCTAATATATAAAAATGTACAATCTCAAACATTATTTATTTACTTTGAAATGTGTATCAATATAGTTTAGAAAAACTATTACAGTGCCTATTTCTTCTGTCATTAATAATGGAAGGATGGGGGGGTATAATAAAAGAAAATCTTATTCTGGCACTGATCTGGCACATATGGCCAAGTTTTGGGTGCCCGGATCTGGGCCAGAGTACTTTGGCCAGATCTGGACCATAATTCAATCTGACACTGGGCCGGATCTGGGCCAGACATTTTGGGACACTCGGGCCAGATCTGGCCCAGATCAGGCCCAGATCAGTTTTGCTACCTGGGAGGTGAGTTGACTTTGCTGACAAGTGGGGGATTGCAGTGAAATTTTTTTTTTCTTCATTAGATTCTTTAATACAAAATGTCTTAATACTTACAGAGGGTTTTCTATCACAAGTTGATTTTATTCCAGGTCTCGTGACAAGCACCATTGCTCCAAAGATTATTTGGTAGAAAGTGCAAATAAAATATTTAATGGCAAAGGTTTCCTTGTTGTTTACCTGATAATAAAACATGATATTGGTTCTGTAAAGCATATGTTATTGTTTTTAAAAATGTCTGTTTTCTAATAAGTGTCAAACGGTTGACATATAGCCTATACGCCTATCTGTGACTGTGGCATCAGGTAGGCTATAAAAATGTAATTATTTAGTTATCCACCCTCGCATTGCATGTTCATGTTTTATTCTGTTTGTGTACGGGATACAAATTGTTTCAAATATTAACCCTCATATAGGCTGCATAACCTAAATAAATCACTGCTGTTAATCTGTGCAATTAGGCCTATAATATAATAAAATTAATAAAATACCTATCAGAGAAGTGATATGAACATTCATTGCTTAAATTTGCTCTTGAGCACATAAACAATATTATCTGCTATGGGTCGACATAATAACATCTGTTTTAGTAAAAATCAATACAAGGTTTTTATTCCCATCGTATATATGCACAAAACCCAATGGCCATGGCTTGTAGGCTGTTTGGTAGCCTATTGTCTTATTTGTCACAGTCGTTTTGCTTTAAAATAACATAAAAAACACATTTCAAATTTATCCAATGTCTAACACATTTGTGTAAAATACAGAGTATACATGTAGTTATTCACTGACCCTAATGGAAAATTTAAGAAGCATAGACAAATGATGTAAAATTAGGAGCCCTGCATGACATGCGGAAAATATTGTCTATATCAGCTTATAAAATAGCTAACTCTCCATTGCAATGCCAGTAATTTCATGAAGTCATGCACACTGCCCACTAAAAGTGACAATGACTTATCTGCTGAGTGAATTATTAAATATATTATAGCTAGGTTAAATATCAAACAGTGTATGATTTATATCAGCATGAGCCAGTAGCATCCGAGCGCTGATGAGGGGGTGTCTGAAATACAGAGTGGGAGCCATCACATTAACGCACATAATACAAATAAATAAAACACCTCCAGTTAGCCTAACTAGCGGAGCATTAATTTTGTTCGTTTGTCAAATAAAAGTAAATCATAGGGTGAAAAAACAAAGTGTAATCATAGGGGAACCACTTTAAGTGCTATATAGCACCTATCTTTATAAATGGTGTCATGTAGAACCATAAGAGGTTCCATATAGCACCTAAGCACGTTAAAGAACCGCTGAAGAAGTAGTGGTATATAGCAGCATAACCATTTAAAGAACCTGTTAAGCCCAGTTTGGTTCTTCAGCGGTTCTTCAGCGGTTCTTTGCAGTGGTTAAGGTGCTGGAACCTCTTGTGGTTCTACATAGCACCATTTTTAAAGATATAGCACTTAAAGTGGTTTCCCTATGATTACAAGCCATGGACCACTTTTAATGCTATTTAGCACCATTTGTTTTTAGAGTGTATATTCAAACTGGCCTATACAGTTTAAGTGATTTTTTTCTTGTCTGAATAGCCCAGTCTCATTGGCGAAAAAGAACACTAACTAATGTTAGTATATATTATCAAGCTTGCGTTTAAAAAATCATACATATTTACGAAGAGCATTAAGAATGTACCTATGTAAGTGGGATTCAGACGATCCTATGACCGTTTTATGCACACCGTAGAAAATCCCAATTGATAAATACCACTTGTTCCTAGCGTCAGTGTTGGTGCACTGTCTCTACGATTTGCCTTTCAACACACCCCTAAATAGCTACATACCTGCGGGAAACATAAGCTACAATGCGGTTGTTAAAAGTAAAACTCTGCTAAAGGTAAAAGTGTATTGCATTGAGAAATATGCTGTTCTTCAAACGAAAATGTTCAACTTATAGGCATCTATTAGTAGTAACAGTATAATAATTTAGCCTAAATAAATGCCATGATATTTGTATTCCAACCTCATGCAATCATATTTAAAAGCATATTTTCCGCTTATTATCACCCGTAAATCGAGTGGAATGCTGCTTTATTAATATAGCCTACTATACTATACTTCTAGGTGCCATCTACTGTAGCTACTGTAGAATACGGCTGGGAGAATGCCCTGGACAGTTCACCCGTGTAGCCTACTGTAGAATACGGCAGGAGGAACGCCCTGGTGACCCGAAATCGTGGCCAACATTCATTTCTTGACAGCAGCAACTAGCATATAAAGAAAGTTTTGTCTCTAAAGTTAATACCAATTGAATTTCTTGCGGAAAATGGATACTGCAGTTGTGCTTTCCGTCTTCAGTGAAAGCATGCAACCTATAGCTAGTTTGTTAGTTCTTACGTAATGCATTATCATTGTTCTGTGCATATCCCTACCATCTTACACACTGCTGAACTGATATGATACATTGATTCTTCGCAAACAAAGATGATTATTCCCAAAAGTGATACGCTGGAGAAAGTCACTTCAAACAGATATCCTCATTTTACACAAAATGTCGGCAATGCTTATAGTGCAAATGTGAACACAAACATGCAGCTTTTGCATTTGCTTTCACAAAGGTGTTTCTCTCATTTTATCTAATTAGGGAATGAGACAAACTATTGACTAAATATAACAAATTCCTGACCTGCAATGTAAATGATGTTCTTCTGGATATGTAGCTAATCAGCTCACTGTTTTTTGGAAGGCATATATGTAATGTAATTTAAACAAACTCATTATGATTCCGACCCTTTGAGCAATTATGTGCGCAATAGTGTGGAAAAAGTATGACACATGCATACACTCGTACTGTATTTGCGAACTCATTACACACTCGGTGCCTGACCCACTGGTATCACCCAGAGATGCTCACAAGTCTCTGAGCTAGAGTCCAAGTCAAGTCTCAAGTCTTTGGGCTAGAGCCCAATTCAAGTCTCAAGTCTTTGAGCTAGAGTCCAATTCAAGTCTCAAGTCTTTGAGCTAGAGTCCAAGTCAAGTCTCAAGTCTTTGAGCTAGAGTCCAAGTCAAGTCTCTCATGGTTATGAGTGTTGTATTACCTGCTGCGTTCCATCCAGGCTGCTTAGAACACTACATAGCTATACAGTATAAGAAATTCAAGGCATGTAAAAGTAATACAGTATGTTATTATGACTCCTTTATCTTTTAGAATGCTGTAGCAGCTTTGATTATTTGTTTGGTATATAATCAGTGTAAACAGGCTATTGCAATATGACAAAAAACACCAGGAATACTTTAGTTTAAAATTAATAACTATATTTTGCCTTATTACATGGACATACAGTATAGTTCACACCAAATATTGAGGTACTAAAGAAGAAAGAATTTGCTTTTCTGTTGCTGAATCATAATGACAGACCTTGCCTCCTATTGTGCAGGCTCTGTGGGGCCATAAGAATTTAATACAGAAAATACTATACCTCACTATGCCATAATTAACATACTCCTCCGAATTAGTGCAAACTGTAAAAAAACAAATTGTAGCAAAATGCAAAATACTATTGCTGCCAAACACAAGGTCAATTATTACACAGTTACTCTAAAATTATTAGCAATAATAATGGTAAAAAGCACAACCATGTAATGTGCACTGCGTCTACAACTAATGACAGCTTATAAACTACGGTAAGTCAACACATCCCCCAGAATCAAGTCCAGTGTAACGTTAACTATATAAAACAGGTAACGTTACATGATCAACAATTAACCTGTAACCTGTTTGCAGCCACTTAATAATTAACGCGGTGGCAGCCAGCTGGACGTAAATGATTACGTTCATCAACCACCACAAGTTGGCAAGCAAACAAACGCTCATTCATCTTTTCCTAACATCTAGCGAATGACAGTCGGAGTAACCTACCGTTGCCTTGGACGTAGCCAACACAAGAAGCAAGCTAACGTTAGATGGCCAATGCTGAGCAAAAGATGTTTGCTAACCTATTAGGGTGCGTTTTCAGGTGCCTGGTAAAATTAGATGTGGTTGAACCAGAATCCTTTATCGTAATAGCACATATTTTGCATTCAGCGCTTCTTTTTTTGTATGACGTATTTAAAGCCAGAGCTTATGATGAATGGCACAATAGATGCCGGTGCTGTCGACATGTTTTTGTTGTCCTCTCTCACTTGTGGCCACGCGCAGCAGGTACCGACACATATTACGTAGTACTTAGGTTACGTAGGTATTTTATAATGCGGAGAGGGAAATAACATTCAGCTTATCAGACGATTCCTAAAAATAAATATTGTTCACGAGTCACGCATCTCGAGTCCGAGTCGAGTCTGAAGTCTTTTGAGGATGAGATCAACTCAAGTCTGAAGTCACTGTGTGTGCGACTTAAGTGCGACTCGAGTCCGAGTCTCAAACTCGAGTCCCCATCTCTGGTATCACCTAATTTACAAATCAATCCTAAGAACCCCCCCCCCCTTACCTGAACTCACTCCTCACCATTGCCTCACCCTCCTGTAATCTGCGATCATCCAGGTACATCTCCTTGATCACTCCTAAAGCCCACACCTCTCTTGGACGAAATTCATTCCAGTTCGCCGCAGCTAATGACTGAAACGAGCTACAGAAGACTCTGAAACTTGAGACCACTGTCCCCCTGACTTCCTTTAAATCACAATTATCAGAGCTTCTGCCTAACCACTGCACCTGCTGACCCCCCCCCCCCC
>JACXGM010017984.1:0-19368 GCA_016801145.1 Umbra pygmaea | reverse complement strand
CAAAGTGTTCTGTCCATCAAAGGAAGCCACTTTTGGAACAGCCTCCCATTAAATATTAGAGAATGTCCCACTTATTGCACATTTAAAAAGTATCTTAAACAGTATCTTAAAAGTTCCCAGTCTTGTTCTCATTTTGTCTAATTTTTATCGATGTAATGTAATTTGTCTGAATGCGTATCTATGTATTTATGTGTTTCTCGACAAATATTGTATATCATCATATTGTCTCTTTGGTGTGTTGTCTTTCTGTCTCGGGACTACAGATGAAAATTAGCATTTATATAATCTGGCACATTTACAGTCTGTACGAAGTATAAGATTGTTCATTAATGTGCACTGTCCCGATTAAATAAACAAATAAATAAATCATCATCATCGTCACCATCAACAACACCACAATCATCATCATCACCATCATCACCATCATCACCGTCATCACCGTCATCAACACCACAATCTTCATCGTCGTTATCAACACCACGACAATCATCATTTTCATCATCAACAACACCCTCATCCCTATCGTCAATGTCATCAACAACACCATCATCATCATCATCATAGGTTGTTATCTGTCCTGAGGATCTCTTCCTCTTCAAACATCATCATCATCATCATCCTGGATTTTGGTATCATCACATTACAACCTCAACAGTACATGACCACCATGGTGTTCTCTCTCCTAGCGTGGGGTGGAGCCTCTGAACTGGCCTTTCTGAAGGAGCCCAATGATGTCATTGCTGTACGTGACCGTCCCCTGATGCTGGATTGCCAGGTGGAGGGGGAGGGGCCTATCTCTGTGACGTGGCGCCGCAATGGTATGCCTGTTCCAATTGGACCAAAAGCTACCGTTTTGACCAATGGAACTCTACTGATCAAGAACTTCCAGAAGAGGAGAGAAAGCAATGAAACGGATGCTGGGGAGTATGAATGTGCTGCGCAGAATCGGTTCGGCATGCTGATCAGCCGCAAGGCCAGGGTACAGCTGGCATGTAAGTTACGCACGCATGCACACACACATGCAGGAATTACACATAGACACTTGGTAGCATCTCACTAAGGTGATCATAGGATCTTACATGAACTTGAAGATATGAAGATATTATATTTCATTCAAAATTGTCCTTAGTTCGTTTAAATCATACCTGACTGGTTGATTCTTCCAGTGTCTGACCAGGACCCAAGTTAAGACTGGACATTTAAACCCCCCCCAGATACACACACACACACACACACACACACACACACACACACACACAAACACTCTTCAAACTCTCACTGAGTGGATAACCTTTGCTTCCCTGTCTGTGCTGACCCCTCCCTCTGGCCATATAAAACCAGAAGGGGCCATTTGGGGGTTGGGGGTTATGGGTTACACAGCAGAATTATGACTCTTGGGTGGATTGGTGATGCTCCTCTTAGGCAAAGGGGTTACCATGGAGATACACCTTCAGTTAAAAGGCCACAACTCATTCATCCTTACTGATTACAAAGTCTCGTACAGTAGGTTGTGGGGCAGATACTCTTAAGTCATTCAGAAATACCTGTCTCAGATTTTGTTGTTTTTTTGGTATTAGGACAGTACCTGCAAAAACGGTCTAGGATATGTTTGAAACGTCTGTTCTATTTTCTCTGCAAAACAGCTCTCCCAAAGTTCCACACGCAGCCTGAATCCATGTTGGTGGATGAGGGTGGCGTTGCCCGACTCACCTGCCAGGTGCATGGAATTCCTGAGGCCAGCATCTCCTGGGAAAAAAACAGAACTGCCGTGAACACTGATGATAACCGGTAAAACAAACATTTGCTTTCTATACTTGGGGGGTCCTGAGATCTCATTGAGTTCTAACTCAGAACGAGAAATGCATATTCCCAATTCCCTAACCGTAATTTCAAAACTGGATTAATTTAAAAACCTGAGTAAAATCCTAACCACAAATCTAATACCTCAACACCTAGGTACACTATCCTGCCCACGGGGGTCTTGCAGATCACTGGTGTGAGGTGGGCTGACAGTGGGGTGTATCGCTGTGTGGCCACCAACATTGCTAACACTCGCTATAGCCATGAGGCCCAGCTGACAGTCACTGGTAAGACAAGCTCTCCTCTGAATCTGCATGCGTGTTTGATTGAATCTGGTTGTCTTATACCAAACTCATTAGCCACTATGCATTTATTTTGTTTGAAGACATACTTGACCAGATGATAATTTATTTATTAAGAAAATTCCCTGTGAATATTAATGATTCACTTGATATTCTTAGAAGAGCAGTTGAATTAAGGAACAACAAAATGTGTTCTCAGGAAAAGAAATCCATATCAAAAGTAATTTAAGAATTACATTATGTAAGAAAGTTTTTATATGAACATTTGAAACAAATTTCTAGATCACTGATTGTAGGTCTTAATAGTCAATTGATAACTCCGTCTCTGTTTACAGTGGCAGCTCCTAGGATCTACAAGGAGCCTGTTATTCTATCAGGTCCTCAGAATCTGACCATAACGGTGCACCAAACCGCCATCTTGGAGTGTATTGCCACTGGAAACCCTCGGCCCATCGTGTCCTGGAGTCGACTGGGTAGGGCTCTATAACGCTTCATTCTACATCACTGTCCCCTTTAACATCCAACCTATATCACCATCTCCACTACCATCCTACCTACAGTATATAACGTCCCCTCTAATATCCAACATACATCAGCGCCCCTTTTGTTAATGGCACATTTGTGACACCATTAGAGGCACATTACAGAGGGACCACACACCGGTACATACTGGATCACATGATGTTCTGGTTCCACATTTGCTAAATATGTCAACCATGTTTGCTACAGATGAGACGCCTCCTCTCTAAACCTCTCTCTGTCTTCCTCTCCTTTCTCCTCCAGATGGACGCTCCATTGGGGTGGAGGGAATCCAGGTTCTGGGGACGGGGAACCTCATGATCTCAGATGTCACTCTGCAGCACTCTGGGGTGTATGTGTGCTCAGCCAACCGCCCTGGCACCAGGATGAGGCGCACGGCACAGGGTAGACTGGTGGTGCAGGGTGAGTGGTCATACCCCTTAAACCCTCAAAACACACATTGTCTCTTTACGTTAGGTAAATGCTGTTTACATCTCACACCTCCACAATCAGGAAAACAGACAACAATCAACTCCATAGACCTACTGTAGGCCTGGGCCTACCTGGCCTACTGAATGTTCCTCTGGAGTCTACACCTACACACCTGGAGATCTGTCATGACTGGATAGATTTAAGCGACATGGGGCAGATCCCAGCCAGCCTATCAGAAGGCATGGTGAATTTAGTAGCATCTGGTTAAAGCAGTGTGATCTCTCCAGATCTACGCAGGGGGATGGGGCGTAGGGGCTAGGGGTCACTTCGGAGATTCATATGTAGTGTCCCTCGGGGGACCACCTGACCCTCCATGGATGTGTTGGGGGTTGGAGGTGGGGGATGCAGGGTTAATAAGCAGGATGGTGCCGGGTTTATTTTGGAAAGGTCAGACTATATTAAACTTTGGTGGATTTGACCATGACCGTACGGGGAAATGCACCCCCCCACCGTGCCTCTTGTCACCTTTGACCTCTCTGGCACAGGGCCTTGGGGCTTGTGTCCTGCTGTTGGCCAACGTGTTTTAAAGACATTGTTGTTGCTTGGCGGCTTCAGCTGGACACAGATAATGGACACTCACCCTTTATTGGCTTCTTATCCATACAACCTATTTTAACTCAGTTTTGGTCAGCCATGTTATATATCATGTCAGCCATGTCAGCTGTGGTTCAGTTTCTCCTATTGGACAATAATATAACATACAACACCTCCTATCTAAAATATGCTCACACATACTAATTTACTTCATTTTACAGTAGGTGTATGTACTTATGTGTTCATGTTTTTGGTGTTTAGTCTGGGAAATGTCTATGTGCATTGCATTGCCAAATTGTAAATGTGTACTGGTAGCTGGTGTTAATGGCGTCTCCACAAAACTCAATGAATCAATATCAGCTTTCTATCGCTCTTTTTTCACAATCAGGATCTGTCAAAGATAGCACCTTTATGCTCTAATATATTCATGCATTTATTGATGGACTTTGAAAAGCGTACAGAGAGCATTACTTTATACAAAAAAAGGTTTGTTCATTCATTGTTGTTAAAAATGTTTGGAGGAGAACAATTGCAGTCAGCATTCATATTTTGCATAAAAATGTTTGAGCTAAACATGTTTCTTCAATCAACTTACTGTATGTAGTTATTAGTTATACAGTGTGAAAACAATAGATGGTCTTTCTAAAACCATTCAATTATTTTGCTGTTCTGGATTTTATTTAATTGAGTTGACCATAATGACAATATTAGTCAGTGACCAACTCTAACACAAATGACAGATTATAAAGGTACTTTCTGTCTCGTTTACATATGGATGTACAAGCAAATGTCTCCCGGTGTGTCCTACTGTATAGCATGAATATATAGCATGCATCTATTGGCCTAGAAAACATCCCGAACTCAAAGACTACTTGAACTTGACCAGGTTGTTTTTCTTTCAGCGTACTTCAATGTTATGCAGTCAAGTTTAGGCTTCAGTCCAACCTAGGCTTGCATGTTGTGGGATGACCTTGCACACCTCCTCCTCTGGCCTAGTTTGCCTCCTGTGTCCTTCCCAAGTTTATTCTGGGTGACGGCTGCTGGGAGTCTGATTGGCTGCACCAGGGGACCAGCTGACCAGGACAGATGTAAGACAGAGTCACACAATGGCAAAATGGCCACCATCTGTGAAAGGAGACAGACACAGCGAGACAAACACATGGAAAAACAGAAAAAAAAACAGCAACGTAAAATCATGAAACCATAATATTGCACAGATACACACTAATTGATAGGCAGCAGTAATGGATAGGTAAGCGGAGAGTGGTAGAGGAAGGAACTATTAAAATGAGAAAACAGACATTGAGCCATGCAATGTGTTGATGGATGAAAATAGAGGGTTATCAGATGCAGAGAAAACTGTACAACAGAGTACATGAAATAGATAACAATTAATAGAAAATAACAGAATAAAAGTCCAGAGAAATCAATCTCAAGTGTGGGAGGAGGGGAACTGAGCCTTTGTGTCAGATTGAAGGATCCCTTCTAACCTTTGCCCCATGACCCTCTTTGCCTGTAGGCCCCAAGGAAATGATGCGTGAGAGGGTTGGGGGTGGGGCTCGTGTAATGGCGGCAGGCGGTATGTCTGTGATGGACCTGTGATTGGCAGGTCTTGATGGAGCTGTGAGACAGTCCCCACTCCACCTCCCTGGCCAGTAGAGACACTTGTCTCTGTCACAGCTGCAGGCGACACACAGGCAAGGCCAAGTTCAGGGCCCCGGGGCCACCGACTGGCAAACACACAGAGGCTCTCAGGGCACAAAGGGACGTGACAGCCATTGTTTGTTTGCACAACAGCTTATTCTAAGGGATGTGTGTGTGTGTAGGGCTACAGGCCCATTCCCAGGGCTTCAAGTTAGCATCTGCATGGATAAGGAAAGTTGGGAGTCAGCTTATTATTCACTCCTCCTGAATGAGTGCAGGCTATTCACAGCAAATTAGGATTGTGTCAGGAGTCATCAGCTACTGTACATGTTGTGTTTGATTGTTTCCATTGTTATGGCAATATCACTTTGTAGCTTTTTTGACACTGTGATTCGAATCAGGTTTACAGAGAAGCATATTTTATTAACCTCTGGATAGGTCAGTACATTTCTGTATTAGTTCTATATAGGAAAAAGTGTAAACATTTTGAACACTAAGTATGATGTATGCCTAACTGTATAATCAGTAGGACTAAAATCTGTGACCAAAAATAATGAATGTGTTCAGGATAATAAAATGTGTGTTTTTCATTAAAACAAATGTAGAGGAACACACAGAAACACAGAAAATGATAGATGGTCCAGCCAAATCTTTGGTCGCCATGACAGCCAGACTGGTTAGGTAGATAAACAGAACTATATCCAGGGCTGCTCTTTCCTACAGTAATTTAACTAAATTATGCTTTTTCCTACTGTAGTTTAACTACATAATGCTCTTTCCTAAAGTAGTTTAACTACATAATGCTCTTTCCTACAGTAGTTTAACTAAATTATGATTTTTCCTACTGTAGTTTAACTACATAATGCTCTTTCCTACAGTAGTTTAACTAAATGAGGATTTTTCCTATTGTAGTTTAACTACATAATGCTCTTTCCTAAAGTAGTTTAACTACATAATGCTCTTTCCTACAGTAGTTTAACTAAATTATGATTTTTCCTACTGTAGTTTAACTACATAATGCTCTTTCCTACAGTAGTTTAACTAAATGATGATTTTTCCTACTGTAGTTTAACTACATAATGCTCTTTCCTACAGTAGTTTAACTAAATTATGATTTTTCCTACTGTAGTTTAACTACATAATGCTCTTTCCTACAGTAGTTTAACTAAATGATGATTTTTCCTATGGTAGTTTAACTACATAATGCTCTTTCCTATAGTATTTTAACTAAATTATGCTTTTTCCTACTGTAGTTTAACTACATAATGCTCCCTCCTACAGTAGTTTAACTGAATGATTATTTTCCCTACTATAGTTTAACTACATAATGCTCTTTCCTACAGTAGTTTAACTAAATTATGCTTTTTCCTACTGTAGTTTAACTACATAATGCTTCTTACTACAGTAGTTTAACTACATAATGCTCTCTACTACAGTAGTTTAACTACATAATGGGGACCTCTGATTCTAATTGAAATAACAGGGTTTCTATTAGCCTGAATGTGTCCCTGCTTTAAATAAACTGCATGGGCCAAGTTCAAGTGTGAAGTGCCCTCTAGCCCAGGAGTGGACCATGCTATAGGGCAGATTCATTACCTCAGTCCTTCCCCCAAATGTGTGGAGTAGACCCCATTCACTCTCACAATGGGAGCCAAGTCTTTGGCTCTCAAGTGAGTAAACCAGCAAACCTGCATCCTAACCCTAAACACGGTCCACCTCGATTCCCCATTCTCTTCCCCCTCGGTCTCTTCTGCAGAGGGGCAGGCTGGGACAGCTGGACAGCGCCGTGTGCAAACAGAATGACAATCGCCCTGACTTGCCATTCTGTCACTGGGCTCTTATATCCACCCTGAATGGTTTAGTCTAACTCAATATCGGCTCTCCACGCTGCTCGAGCTGAAGTGAAATGTACACACTAATTAAATACTCCCTCTGGAGCCTTGTAGTCCTCCTGCCATTCCAGTTACTTTGCTGGTCCTGA
This sequence comes from Umbra pygmaea, assembly GCA_016801145.1. NCBI lineage: Eukaryota > Metazoa > Chordata > Actinopteri > Esociformes > Umbridae > Umbra > Umbra pygmaea. Next base: position 12,096 of record JACXGM010017984.1, on the reverse strand, counting down.
CTGACATCCACTGGGGCCATAAAACCTGCTTCGTAGGGGGATTATGTCAGACTGATAAAAACACTGTTCCTTTGGGTTATCTAAACATGTTTAGCACAATTAACTGATAAGTTGCCAAGTTTTACAGATAAATATTTAATCAAGATCCTCAAATCTCCTCAAAGCATGTTTTTGGAGGGCCAGCTTGCAGATAATTTCTTTACTTTCTGGTCCATTATTAATGAGAAGTTATTAAGGCCCAGTGTCCTGGTGAGAAATAAAATCCATCGCTGCCATTGATTAATAGCTCCCTTTTCAGTTCAGTCCCTCCTTGGCCAAAACTCCCATGCCCACTGCTCCACCTCCCTCCCCCCAGACACGAACACAATGTTGGTCCTCTCTTCCCAGACTCTTGACAATGGATTTGTGAGCAGGCTAATTTTTACGATGGGGTGGGGGTGGTAATAGATCAATGAGATGCGCGTGGAGGAGGGCGAGACCTCGGGTTCTGAACACAAACGTGGGCCATTGTGGTGCTGAGACTGCATCTGTTCCCCACTCTGTCTCCGTCTCCCCTCGGCTGCGTCACCGGACAGGGACGGGGGGCACTTTAATTTGGGGCTACGGCGCTGCTGTCATGGGTCATGAACTTGATTTTGGACATCTTGTTTTGGTACAGGCTCAGCTGGAATCCAAGTCTGGCCCTTAATGCTTTTGCGTTTATGGAAGCTTTTCATGTTTGTGAATTATATGGGGGTTTGGAGGCAAAAGCTTTCTGAACCGAAAACCAAACAGTAACTGAAATACTGTTACATGCACACAGTCAAAAAACATAATTACATTTCTTCACTTTCTTTTCAACGTCAACTGTATTAATTCTTGCACAAGCTAGATATAATGAACCCTGAAACCTAAGTAAAAATAGTTTTTTGGGACTATTTCATTTCCATCTTCACTCTGACTCTGTAATAAAACATATTTTACAAAGTTTATTACAAATATTTGTATGAATTCAAGTGGCTGTTGCTGAATCATCTCTGCTGCCATCTGCTGTGTTTTTTAGTATTGGCAAGAAAGGCAGCGCTGCTCAGTCGAGGCTAATGCAGAAGACTAGCGAATCACACATTAAAAATAAGTATTAAAGACGGTCATTTCTCCCTCTTCCCAGCTCCTCCTGAGTTCCTGCAGTGGCCGCAGTCTGTCTCCAGGCCAGCAGGGAGCAGTGCAGTGTTCACATGCATGGCTCAAGGAGTCCCCGAGCCTCACCTCATCTGGTTAAAGAACGGCAAAATCCTGACGCCAGGTGACAACGTAAAAGTCACCAACAATAACAGGTGAGCTGGCATATTTACTATATATTAGTATATTAGTATATATATATATATATATATATATATATATATATATATGTATGTAATGTACAATAACAGGTTTAGTAGTAAATGTAATGTACATTCCTATTTTGATAAAGATATGTTATTAACACAGCCGTTACATGATCAAGACATGTCCAGTAACCCTCCACACACACACACACAGTACTCTTGCAGTAACGCGCATCAGCACAGAGGATGAAGCCATCTACCAGTGTATTGCTGAGAATAGCGCCGGCACTAACCAGGCCAGTGCCCGTCTGGCTTTGACCCAGTCCACGGAGCTGCCCGAGGCCCCCCAGGACCTGACAGCCACAGCACTCTCCCCCACCACCCTGCAGCTCACCTGGTCCCAGCCCACCCCTGAGGTCACAGACGGCATCATCGGATATGTGCTGCACATCCGCATGTTGGGTGGTAAGGACGGTTGTTGTGCTTCGTTATCCAATGTGATTTTTAGTTTTTTTCTCACTTATATATAAGTACAAATGCACGTAAAGCCTCAAGCATTGCTCTTTTTGAATGCCTTCCTGTAATAGGAATGATGGCTAAAAATGATGACCTCACTTCCTTTTTCATGTCTCCTCCAGAGCCGGACAGCAGAGAGCTGCAGGAGGCTGTCAGTAAGACCACCTTCCAGCATGAGTTCAGCACACTGGAGCCAGCCACCACCTACTCCATCTACCTCAAGGCCTACTCTCCTCTGGGAGCCAGCCAGCAGTCCAGCACTGTGGTAGCTACGACACTAGGGGGCGGTATGTCATTTAGACTGAACGCATTGAGAAGATAAACAGTTGGATATTAGTGACACATTTTTCAATGTTTGTCTATTGTTCCTGCACTTTCATTGATCTAATTTTTCTAACCTTTTTAACTTCACTTGTTTCTGTAAAATGTATTTTTTTCTTAGTTGTGTATATGTAAGAAAACTGTCTTTGCCTTTTCTCTATCTACTCATTATGGAATTCCACTGTGCTTGTTCTTGGTCTCATACCTCGCTCTGTCTCCCCTCTCTGTCTCCTCCCTCTCCCTTTTTGTCTCCCTGGTCTGTCCCCTCACAGTTCCCAGATCTCCCAGTTTCTTCACCAAGGTTTTAAACAAGACAGCCATGCAGGTGTTTTGGGAACTGCCCAGTAAGCCAGGCAAGGTTGAAGGCTTCAAGCTCTCCTACCGTGAGGTCCCCCAGCCCAACTTCCAGGGGCAGGAAGTGTTTCCTGGTCACATAAACACACACACCATTTCCCACCTAGGTGAGAGAAGCAGCATAGTACCATCCATAACTGCATATTCACAGATTGTAATGACTTATCCAAAGAAGGCTGGATTACGATACAAATACTGGTCCATAACAATGTTTTCAATACAATGAATTCACCTAAAATCTGTGTATTACAATTTGTTTATTTAAAAACTAACTGGTGCCGTCTCTATTTCAGAACCTGCTGCTGTGTATGAGATTCAATTGGTGGCCTACAATGGCAATGGAGAAGGCGCCCCCAACAAGCGTTTGGTTTCACTGGCTGAGAGTGGTAACGGTGCCAAGAGCAGCACAGGTGAGACACAAACACTGACTGTTAAGATTAGTGCCCAGTGAATTTAAGATCAGTGCCCAGTGGATTTAAGATCAGTGCCCAGTGGATTTAAGATCAGTGCCCAGTGGATTTAAGATCAGTGCCCAGTTGATTTAAGATTAGTGCCCAGTGGATTTAAGATAAGTGCTCAGTGGATTTAAGATCAGTGCCCAGTGAATATAAGATAAGTGCCCAGTGTATTTAAGATCAGTGCCCAGTTGATTTAAGATCAGTGCCCAGTGGATTTAAGATCAGTGCCCAGTTGATTTAAGATTAGTGCCCAGTTGATTTAAGATCAGTGCCCAGTTGATTTAATATCACTATACCAGGCTGTGATTATGTCGCATCTCTGAAATCTTCAACATAGTATGTTTGCATGACGTGAGCTCTGATTCTAGAACAATCATTGCTAATTGAAGCATTTGATATACTTTATTTCAGCAATGTAATCAAATTAATCAAACCATTTTCCTTTGCATTTGATAATTGGTCAATAGTTCCTGATTATCCTCAATGTAATATAATTTATATAATAGGACAAGATTATTAATGTTATTTCTGAAGGGATAAGAATTGTGAATTTGTTCATTTGTTCTGAAAATGTGTGTTTCCACCTGTTGTGTCTCCACTCGGCCACTAACACAGTGTTGTTTGTCCAGATGGGCAGACCTCCTGTAACTGCCGGCAGGATGGCGAGGGGTCCATGACGGGCATTGTAGTGGGCATCCATATTGGCATGGCATGCATCATCTTCTGTGTTCTCTTCCTGATGTTTGGCTACCGCCGGAGGTAGGGAAGCACTCACAATATAGGTCAAATATGCTTTCATGGGACTACGATGTGGAATATCTGTGTATATTGTTCATTATTGCTACTGTGTATATCCACTTCGATTTAAGGACATGGATTTCATGTTTGAATGCCCCTCTCCCCAGCTTCTTCTGTAGAAAGGGGACCCAGGGTGGCTGGTCGGGGGCCCAAGGAGCTGTCAGGAACCAGCGTGTTGATCCTCCCAAAGAAGGAGTGATCCGCATGCCAGAGGCCTTTGAATTAGTGCCTCAGGTAAAGAGCAATAAAATAAAAAACAATATATATATATATATATATATATATATATACACACACCCACACACACACACGTATATATATACCAAAAATTTACAACCAGTCACTGTTTTAGCTGTGTCTTATGGGTCAGATTCTATAATCACCTTTCTTCTCTTTCTTGCCTGCAGAGATGTGATTCTGTCACTGCTCCAGAGACTCTTGTGGGAGGTCAAGCACCCCCAGTGCAGTGCCAAGTCTTTATCGAGCAACCTCCAGCATGCCAGCCTGGCACAGGGACTGGCTAAAGTAGCCAAACAACAACCCAATAACCTCCCTAACCCCAGTCCACTGAATTCATATGAATGGCTGTTTTATGGTTCCTCAACCCCACCTGCCCACCTAAACCTTAACCATAGTCTGCCTTCTGCAGCAAGCAGCTTAGTTCTAGCACTAGCAGAGAGAGAGATTGACATTGGAGAGTGACAGGCTCTACTGATAATTTAACATCACAAAGAAGAAAAGATGTTGTAATGCCTTTATATAAAAACACAGTAGCACCAAATTTGACAAAGTAGCAATGTCTTGAATGATATATTGATGTAATTAGCAAACTTACCGTCATTTCAAATGAAATTACTACATTTTTCACTGCGTAAACCAAAAGCCTTAGAACATGATATTTTTATTTGCATATTCATTTAATCTATCCAACAATGGCCTGAACACATAATATTCAAAGTAACTCAGTAGGTGAACTGCTACTGGCTCGTCTCTGAAGGCACCTGCACATGTGGTATTGGTATATCAAATACTGCCAACAGACTATACTAGTCCTCAGCTAACGCTGAGATACCAAAGTGATTTATCTGTTTAGCTTGTGAAACTGCATCAATAGTGAATGTTTTCAGTCACAAGGTTTACTCTGGTCAGTTTCATAAGAAGTTACTCTAGGGCTACTAAATGTGGTCTACTTTCGCCTTATTAAGACTGAGTTTACTGTTCATTTTACCATGTTAGCCTTGAGGCAGTCTGGTGTTGAGGGACCACAGATACAGCCATTTTAGTTAAATCCTTCCTTAAACTCTTTTCCTAAGTCTCTGCTCCCCCACCAAAACATATTACCTCCAAAGATAGCTACCTCAGCCTGGCAAGAATGCCAGAGCTATCAAGGTAACCATTTTGCCTGTCGTGCTGCTGGTCAAGCATACCTACCTCAACCAAAAGGGTACTATTGTGCCCCCCTTTACTTTCTGGGTGCATATGCCAGTCCCATGCCAGTGCTGTGCCAGCTGCCACTCTGTGTTTAGAAGGTGGTACTTCCTTGTGATGCCTGTAAAAGAAGCAGGAGGCCTTGAATTGTGATTGAATATCACTATACCCAAGCTTTTACCAGAATGTATCTGGTTTGATCCATGGGTTTGCCAGTTCACTTATGGTCTTTGACATTTCTTACTGCCGATTCTCCGCCTGCATCAACATGTGGTCCAAACCCTGGATGGGTTACTTCATTTACGCCATTCAGTTGGTCCACCTCCGTTACTGTACACCACAAGTGCATGGCTACTGTATATTTAGAGCTCGTACTCCACCTCCTACATAGCAGCTTAATGGAAAGCCTTCCGTCATGGATGATGATGTCTCAACAAGCTGTGTTAGAGGTCAACAGTGGAGCACTAACAAAACACAACGCGTCTCCTCAGTTGAAAAAGCAACGTTGTGACAGGATGTTTATATATTTAGGGTTGACCTGCTGCTGTCGACCTCCACCTTGCCTTGCAGTACACAGAGGAAGATACACAGGACCATACAACAGGACAAAAATAATGAAAGCCTGAAGAAAACTGAGTAATGAATCACCTGAAAACTTTGAACATTGCAGGAAAGTATAGACAATAAGGAACCATCGTTGTTACCGTGCCGATACTGATGAATGTCCACCCGTTCTTGCCCTTTCCTGCGTAATTCAAAAATGTGATTAGAAATGTTCCTATATTGTTGCTGAGACTGACTAAGCTTTCTGTCACCTAAAAGTGATTGGTGTGTAGTGCCTCAAAAGCCTTTGTTGTCATGGGAACCTGCTGTTCAACAGACCATGGATTTCATTTATCTACTGACCGATTTGTCTTCAAATGTATTCATAATATACCTCACACTCACAAGGTATGGGATGGTGCTAGCTTTTACCCTAGACCTCTGTTTCAACAAAATAGTCCAAATATTCTATGAAAACCAAGTGGAAGGATATCCAAAGATGTATGATTGTTATGGTTTTCAGTCTGTCCTTTATTGACATACTTTTCTAGAAATATATTCATTCATTTGGGTTTCTGTTTTAAGGGTTAGCCATTAGACTTTGACGAGACAAACTAAGAAACACACAAGGAGAAGAAAAGCAAACCTAAACCAAAAACATACTACAATAATAATTAAATAAACCACCTGTAAAGCAGTTACATGTTTAATTGTTTTTCATGTTTCTCAGCGGCAGACCCTTTTGAGACATGGAATTCTAAATGCTTTCAGAAACATTTTTCTTTGAAAACTGAAAATGGGATATATATATTTTCATATATTATAAAGATGAAGTGGAAATTGCCAAATAACTCTTGAAATATAGAAATAATATGACCAAATACCTCAAGTATTCTTACCTATACTGCATATTCATAAAATTTCTGTTTCATTTATTCACAACTTAAGCACAAGAAAATGTATCTTTGTTAGTTCAATATGTATACTTAAAAATGTTTTCCCTGAGTGACTTGACAGTTGTAAGTAATATTGGGTATGCAGTGGTAGAGAACCACATTTCCAGGTTGTGTAATAATAAAATTCCTGTCAATTTGCTAGAGATGCTAGTCTAAATTAAGCAAAGAAATTTCAATTTTATGCAGTTGCATATTTGACCTTACTTAAAATTAATTTATTGATTATGGACACATCACTTATTGCCAGTTCCTGAATCTAGAATTCTGTGCAGAATTATATTAGCTACCACTGTATAAAGTTCACTGAAGAAACATGTTGTGCCACTGTACTCAAGGTTCTACTCACACCCTTAAAGCTCCAGGTATCACAGATGCTTTTTCTGTCTTTTTAAAATGTGAATATCTTATTTACCATTTTTGTTTTAGTATGATGAAATAATTATGATACCAAAAGGAAAAATAGTATTTCAATAGTCTACTCTTTAAATTACAAGTCATTAGTTGAGATATAATATTGTTTTGAAAAAAAACAAATTCAGAAAATATAGTATAACCATATGTTTGGATGTTCTTTTAATAGATCACTTCTTGTTTTATTTGATAAACTCTTCTCACTGCTATTGTTTTGTTTATAGGAAATGTTGCCAAAATGAAGACCTATCAATAAGTTCATTTAAAAAAATATTATTGTTATTAATATTATAATTATTGCCATGTTTGAATTCCCCTTGCTACCCTTTGATTTTCCTATTGGTTGGCTCTGTTATTATTTTACTTAGTAGATGAATGATGTAAAAACATTGACTAGAAATGTGAGAATTCTAAAAAAAGGTGGTGTGTTGTCAGCAACAGGTAGAGTTAATACAGTATCTTGCCATTAATGGAATGATACCTTGGTGTCACCAACAATATTACTTAAATTAATTTGCAAAGCCATACTAAACTAAGCCATATAGGACTTTTCCTAAGCCATATTTTACACTACTGTTATGTACTGTATCATAGTTCATACGTTGACATCAGGTTTAAAGCTGTATAATACCCTTGTTTTATTTCAGTTAAATGTAATATTTGCTCAAGTGGTGTTTTCTACTGAATTGGAACCTGTCAACTGAGTACAGATTGTCTATGTGCCAGACACACAACCTACCTCTTGTTAAACATTTACACATACTGTAGTTGAATTCAAATGAACTGTAGAGAAGTAGATGAATGAATGCTAGAACCAAGAAGAAAAGCAATGCTTTAATGTTCATAACTTTGTTTTCTCAAAAAGAAAAACATTTCTTGTGTGTCATAAAAAACACTCAAAGCTTTAAACTGCATTTGAACTGGTTCCCAACCAAATTGAAGGGAGATAAACATGTTTATTGTGTACTACAAGGCATAACCAGAGACCAGTTCTCATTTTAACTGTTGTGAATAATTTTTATAGAATATGTCTTTATTTTATGCCTGTTTGCAGAGTTTTAAAAAGTACGAAGTAGAAGTACTTTTTAAGGTTGGGCTGAGTTAAAACAATTTGGAAGTACCTAATTAAGACAAACATGACCAGGTAAAGGGAGGTCATAATTAACAGTTAAAAATAGTTAAAAAAAATAGTATGGTAAATAGTTAATTATAAACTCTTATAATTGTTAACTGGTCATTTAGGTTTTATTTAGGAACTTTCCAAAACGAGTGAACCCAGCCAACCACTTTAACTTTTACAACTCTGCCTCTTTAAATTCGTCAACTAAAATAATGCACCTGTTTTTCTGTTTATCCTTTGTTCAGATGAAATGACACCTGTAAACCAAATAAAACTAAGGCCAATTAGACATCAGACTTCCGTGTGGTTTTATTCATAATGCTTGTGATGACCTCGCAAATTTACAAATTTAGGTTGAAATGAAGGAACACATTTAAAATGTTCAGATAGGTTTTAAGCACCTTAAATCTGAAGATGTGTTTAGTACATTATTAAAACCTTTTATAACCCAGACCTGAACCAATGAAGAGTAGAACATTGTGATTAAACGGTCAATGTTGAAATGGGCTTAATTGAAAATTAGTCACGAGTATTGCATTAACTTCCCCATATGAAGATAATCAATGCCCTGTTAGCCTTAATAAAAGGTTAGTCTGTAGTTTAATTTAATTCCAGCACCAATGACACAGTGTAGATCAATAGAGTTAATACATCACATTTGTTGGAGCTTGACAAACATTTGAACAATCGGCCAGTATAGCCATCATTTGTCATTTTATTTTAGTGTCTTTATTGCTGTGTTAATACATTACTACATGAGACATCATGACTATCAAGAGGCTCATTTGCTAGAACATTCTTTGCCTATGTGATTGACATGTATAATTATAAGTGATAGTAAGGTTTTAAAATCTGGTAGGGGAGTCCAGGCTTTGACTTTCACTCATGGGAGTGGAAGATAAGCTCCGCCCCTGCTCCAATGGAACCATTTTCCATAAGACTGCAAACAGGTAAGACCAATTCAATATAATTATTTTTCAGCAAGATACACATTAAACTTGAAAAGTGCATTGTATTAAACAGAAGGAAGGACATTATTATACAATTCACTTGAGAAACCATCTGTACCAGGTGTTGACACTATTGTTTTAGTTTATTTCTCAAATTTCCACCGTAAAAATGTATAATATTAATATTTAGAAAATCAAAATTCTCTTGGTACATGCTGGGGACATTTCAGAGAGGTTTTAGGGTTGCATACACTGAAACAGGGATTTGTTAAACTGATGAATATGTCATTTATCTAAACTGTTCCTGTACCACACACAGCAACCAGCTGTCTCCAATTGGTTTTGAGAAAGAAAAAAACTTTTAAAGTCAGAAAAAATACATAAAAACCATTCACTTATTGAATCAGTTGAGCCCCTCTGCCACCTTTAACCTACACCAGGTAAAGGTCACCACCTTTAACCTACACCAGGTAAAGGTCACCACCATAACCTACACCAGGTAAAGGTCACCACCATAACACATGTTGTAGTCAACAATATTCCCTGAACATATTATTGATAATGGTTGGTCTTAACACACATTTATACAAGCTGGCCTTAAGATAATCAAATGAGTGGATACAGTCACCTGCAATAGCAGTATTCACTTTGACATTGTTTTAGGAGGTTTAATGGCAGCAAAAAGTAACATTATTTAAGGCCTTTTAATATGATAAATTTGCTCAACCTGCAAAAATGTCATACAGCTCTTATGAACAGAGGACACGTTTCTTAAATGTTATTTAGGGGCTTACCACATAGTGTAGTTATTCTACATACTGTCCCATATGCACATATATAACATGATCTGGTAACCTCAACATATATTTAGGTAAAATCCTTCTTGACAAACAAACTCTACTGATGTATTTGTTTTCAGTTTGATGTGATTTCCTGATGCCTTAAACATAAAGCTGCAGTAACCTTAGGGCTTTGTAGTTCAGTTGGTAGAGCATGGTGCTAGCTACAGTGGGGAGAACAACTATTTGATACACTTTTGATTTTGCAGGTTTTCCTACTTACAAACTTCAACTGTGAGAGACGGAATCTAAAACAAAAATCCAGAATATTGCATTGTATGATTTTTAAATAATTACTTTACATTTTATTGCATGACATAAGTCTTTGATCACCTACCAACCAGTAAGAATTCCAGCTCTCAGAGACCTGTTAGTTTTACTTTAAGAAGCCCTCCTGTTCTCCACTCATTACCTGTATTAACTGCACCTGTTCGAACTCGTTACCTGTATAAAAGACACCTGTCCACACACTAAATCAAACAGACCCCAACCTCTCCACAATGGCCAAGACCAGAGAGCTGTGTAAGGACATTAGAAATAAGATTGTAGACCTGCACAAGGCTGGGATGAGCTACAGGACAATAGGCAAGCAGCTTGGTAAGAAGGGAACAACTGTTTGCACAATTATTAGAAAATGGAAGACGTTCAAGATGACGGTCAATCTCCCTCGGTCTGGGGCTCCATGAAAGATCTCACCTTGTGGGGCATCAATGATCATGAGGAAGGTGAGGGATCAGCCTAGAACTACACGGCAGGACCTGGTCAATGACCTGAAGAGATCTGGGACCACAGTCTCAATAAAAACCATTAGTAACACATTACGCCATCATGGATTTAAATCCTGCAGCGCACACAAGGTCCCCCTGCTGAAGCCGACGCATGTCCAGGCCCGTCTGAAGTTAGCCAATGACCATCTGTATGATCCAGAGGAGGAATGGGAGAAGGTCATGTGGTCTGATGAGACAAAAGTAGATCTTTATGGTCTAAACTCCACTCGCCGTGTTTGAAGGAAGAAGAAGGATGAGTACAACCCCAAGAACACCATCCCAACCCTGAAGCATGGAGGTAGAAACATCATTCTTTGGGGATGCTTTTCTGCAAAGGGGACAGGACGACTGCACCCTATTGAGGGGAGGATGGATGGGGCCATGTATCACGAGATCTTGGCCAACAACCTCCTTCCCTCAGTAAGAACATTGAAGATGGGTCGTGGCTGGGTCTTCCAGCATGACAACGACCCAAAACACACAGCCAGGGCAACTAAGAATTGGCTCCGTAAAAAGCATCTCACTGTCCTGGAGTGGCCTAGCTAGTCTCCAGACCTTAACCCAATAGAAAATCTTCGGAGGGAGCTCTAAGTCTGTGTTGCCCAGCGACAGCCCCAAAACATCACTGTTCTAGAGGAGATCTGCATGGAGGAATGGGCCGAAATACCAGCAGTAGTGTGTGAAAACCTTGTGAAGATTTACAGAAAACATTTGACCTCCGTCATTGCCATTAAAGGGTATAACATCAAGTATTGAGATTAACTTTTGTTATTCACCAATTTTGTTATTCTGGATTTTTTTCTCATTTTGTCTCTCATAGTTGAAGTGTACCTATGATGAAAATTACAGGCCTCTCTAATCTTTTTAGGTGGGAGAACATGCGCAATTGGTGGCTGACTTAATACTTTTTTGCCCCACTGTATGTTGTTGCTTGGACAGATTTCCTGCTCTCAGCTTCAAACCTTCTCCTCGCACTCAGGCTGCTTCTGTGCACTTGTGAATCTATCCTCTCAGATTTCTCCTGCACTCTCTGATTTCTTTGTGTTACTGTAGTGGGAAATTAATGTTCACAGGACCAAATAATGACTACATTCACATTGGGTTGCACAAGTCATGTTTTTCTTTACAGATAACTATCAATCAATCAATCAAATTTATTTTATAAAGCCCTTTTTACAACAGCAGTTGTCACAAAGTGCTTTGACAGACACCCGGCCCGAGACCCCCAAAAGCAAGCAACACAAGTGATGCACAGTGGCTAGGAAAAACTCCCTAGTAGGAGGGACATAGGAAGAAACCTAGAGAGAGGCCAGACTCAAGGGGGTGGCCAG
>JACXGM010017983.1:0-19369 GCA_016801145.1 Umbra pygmaea | reverse complement strand
TACAGAAATGATCAGATAGTGCTACATCCTTAACAATAATTAATGAAATGTTTAGGCCCCTACTGATAAGTAAGTCTAGGGTGTGTCCACGGTTGTGTGTGGATTCATGTACATGTTGAGTCAAATCAAATGTATTTAAAACAGCTATGATATCTTTCGCCATATTGCTTTCAGCATTATCTATGTGAATGTTAAAATCGATAGCAATAGCAAGACAGTCAAACTCTGAGGAAATTGCTGATAGAAATTCTGTAAAGTCCTCAATAAAGGCTGGAGAGTATTTCGGAGGCCTGTAAATAATGGCAAGTAGAATGCGTGGAGCACCTTTTAACACCATTCCCAGATATTCGAAAGATAGGTAATTCCGAAATGACACTTGCTTACATTGATAGACATCTTTAAAAAGGGCTGTAACACCTCCTAACCGTTCTGCAGACACTCATAAAATTAAAGTTAGGAGGGGCTGTTTCATTGAGGATTGTTGCACTGCAGCTCTCTGATAGTTTCACATAGGAGAAAAAAATCTAGGTTGTATGTGGGTATTAAGTCATTGACTAGAAGTGATTTATTTTTAAGTGAACGGATCTTTAATATTGCTAATTTAACAGTGGTATTCTTGCTTTCCCCCGCAGCAATTTTAGTTTGACATGTAATAGGCAGTAGATTGGATGGGTTTGCACTACCCGATACCTAATATATTACATGATAGATATAATGTGTGTTACCATCAGTGTTGGGGAACGTTACTTTAAAAAGTAACTAGTTATTTCTCCAAAATGTAACTATGTTACCTTCTGCGTTACTTTTTATTGAAAGTAACTACGTTACGTTACTGCGTTACTATTTATTGAAAGTAATTTATTAAACTACTTTAAGTTACTTTAAAAAATGCTTTTTCATATGCTTTTTGGTGTGTCTAGGTTTTTTATCATACAATACTCATTGGACAAAAAAGTATCAATTTATTAACCTTCCCAAATATTTAAATGATTTGAATCAATTTTAATGGTAATTTGATTAAGAAAAAAATATTATATACAGAAACAATCTTGGAGCAATTAGGGTTAACTGTCTTGCTCAAAAACAGAATGCTAAAGGCTTCACCTTGGTAGTGTGTGTGTGTGGGGGGGGGGGGGGTTGAACCATTCGTCTTGTTACACCATTTCCTTGTTTGACTGTAATGTTTATAGTTTACCAAAATATAGTTAGTGAAAAGATATCTCCGGCTGTCATTAATCCACATGGACAAACCACTCCTCATTATTTACATTGGCATTATTTTATCAGCGGAACACCCTCTTTCCAACCATATTGGTACCATGTTGGTTTTGTGCAGGATGATGTTCTACATCATTGCAGCATTCCTATTTTGTCATTTTCACGTCCTACTTCCTGTCTGTAATGTGTTTAGTAAAAAAGGCAAAAGTAAAAAAAACATGACCGACTTCGAGGCGCGACAGCTCCGGCTCTGATAGAATCACATGGATGAGCCAACACTCATTCTTTTCGGCTGATCTTAACCTTTCCAACGTTACCAAGCTAGCATATATTTAGTATATTTAGTTGCTAGCATATACGGTTCGCGAGATAATCCCGATACAATCACGGGAGACTGTGGAGGGTAAAAAAGCCTCGCGGGCCAGATCAAAGGACCCGGTGGAGCGCATCAGTTTGGCCACCTCTGGTCTAAAGGGTACAGTTTAGATCTGTTGGCTGGCAGAATTAAAAGCATTCTGAATGTGTGTTTACTGGCACAAATACACACGTTCCGAGTGCATGTCACTTGAATCGATGCGCACCTTTTGTAGCCTACTGTATGTTGAAAACTTCCATAAAGTGCGTTCTCATTGCCTGTTAAAGCACATTGGACATTTTCTATAACATTATGCACGTTTTCAACGCATGTTTATTGGAATAACAGGGGACAATATAACTTGAAAATAACATACCTCCACTCGTTGTAGACCCCAGAGTAGAAAAAAGCAATTTTGGTCCAAAACATTTGAGTGAGACGAACGATGACAAGCTTTCCATTATATTCCCACTCGACAGGTGCTTGCACGTGACGCAAAGCTCACTGGACACATTTATTTATCCTCCCTGCTTTTTGATAGTTTTGAAGTAATGTGAATATTTCCAGCTGTTAAAATGTAGGCTATGAATTCTTCCATTTTGCTAACCTTCAATTTGCATAACTCTGCGCATTACAATTTTAAGTCTCTCCTATTTTTGATTGGCGTGGAGGTGCACTAATAAAATACGGATTAAAAAACAAAACGACAATGGATAATAAAGTATTAAATTGAGTTCTAAAACTGAAAAGGTGATAATATAACGTAAAATATAACGTAAATGTAACAAACTTTCTTGTTATAAATGTAACTAGTAACTAATTACTTGAATTTTGAAAGTAACCCATTAGTTTTTTAAATGTAGTCTGACTACCTTACTTAGTAACGCATTATACCCAACACTGGTTACCATAAACTGTTCATTTACAGCACGATTTATAATTAGTAAACATTTAATTATACACCAGTATTTGCACTTTAAACATTTTTTATGCACAGTTTATGCAACAGCAGTTTATGCACTGTAAACTTTTTTTATTTATATAAAGTGTGGGTGAACTTTATGGCTATGCTGTGGTTCCTGTCAGGCCCGGATCTACGGGGGGGCAAAGTAGGGCATTGCCCCCTCAGATAGAATCTGTGCCCCCCCAGTTCTGTTTCCTGATAAGCATTGCAAATGGTATATGAATTAGCTATGCCCCCCCATTGATGAAAAATTCCCCCCCATCATTTTATCCTGGAGCCTGGCCTGGTTCCTGTAGGTTTTGCGTGCAGGGTGAAGGGTTGGGGGGCCTCCATGTCCATTTTGCTTGGGCCACCCAAATTCCTTCAAACGGCCCTGGGTATGTCATGCTCAGAGGAGTGAGATTAATTAACAAATAAAGAGAGAAACAACAAACTCCCTTGTTTCCATGGTTCCCATCAAGCAGACTATGTTACTTACTTAAAGTTGAGACTCTCCCACTTCTGAGAGATGTTGCGGCTGTCACATAAGGTCTTAACAAGAACCGCCTTATTGCTGCTGAAACACACAGTAAACGAAATATAAACCACACACCGAAATAGAAACTAAAATTAAACCCAGTGTTAGTGTGAATAATTACCGCTTTGGTTGTGCACATGCTGTAAATATAATCTACTGTGCCATTGTTAACACTGTAGATGAAACTCATCCAGGAAAGATTAAGAATTATAGAATGGTTTAGAGATTAAAACATATTTGTAGAATGGTTTATAGAATGGTTAGATTTATAGAATGGTTAGACTAAAACCATATTTGTAATGTTTGTGTAAGACTGCTTTTACTGTAAGCCTGTAGTGTCATGAAATAACAATAACCAAAGCCAATCTAAAGAATGAGGTATGGTGTAATAAAATAGTACTTACATATTTGCATTAGCCAGTTTTAAGGAAAACCTGTCAAAATACTTACCCCAAAATTGTATCTATGTTGTTTATGTGCCAATTAATGACCCCGGTTATTGTAGAAGAAGGTTATTCTGCTGGAAAACTTTAATCTTTAAATCAGGTAGCAGTGAAAAAGTTTTAAGTCTTTATTTCATAATTTTTCCTGGCTTGGGACATCGTTCCCCACATCAGTACCATTTCCATACAGAGTGCATACAGAGTGCCCAAAGCAATAACTTCACTCAGTTTTCATAAGCCTGAAGACCTTCTAGGTCCTTACAGAAGACCCTTATCTCTTCAGACCTGTGACTGACTCACATTAGCAGATCAGCAGGTCTCCTTAAAACATTCGGGTCATCTTCTAGAATCTTGAGCCCAAAATCGCATGAAATACTGAGGGTATTATTTTATAAAACCAAAATGTGTGAAATATGAACGTTTGAGGGTCAATTAAGTTCATAGGGAACTAAATTGAAACAACCAAATAATTATAAATATGAACATATGAAAATCATGATGTAGCATGTAAGTAGCATAGATTTTGCTAGAGTGGAGATCAGGTATGGTGGATGGGCATATTAATCTGCGACTCTCATGCCGGTGTTTGCGAGTTCAAATCCAGATGGACACTTGGTGTGTGTTTTGTTCTCCATTGTAGCGTGATGCAGACAAGCGATTGTCAGTTTTTTGTAATGTTAACCCTAACCTTAATCCTAACCTTAACTTCAGTAACTTCATGCCTAACCTTATCCGTTAATAACCTTATGACTAACCTTAACCGTAATTGTTGTAATATAATTTTTAAACACTGTGGAATGTATGGAACGTGTGGAATGTTCTTGCATGAATCTGATAAACAAAATTTGTTGGCATATAATGTGAACTTCTGAGAAGTACAGTTGGGAATCTTACAGCCTTGTGACCCTGAGTGACCTGGAGTCAACAGGTTCATTTATACATTTGTTCACCTCCTTACGAAAGGAAAGACAAACTACTGTATGTTACTCTGATCTGCTAGGCTGAATGATGTAAAGACTTATATATATTCATATACATTAGACCTGGGCTTACACCCAAGTCCAATATACAGTATCTAACTAAAGTGAGTACACCCCTCACATTTTTGTAAATATTTAATTATAACTATTCCTGTGACAAAACTAAAGAAATTACACTTTGCTAATAAAAAATTGCTGTCCCCTCAACACAAAGCCACAGGTCTTAACCACTGGCAACAAAATTGAGGATGCCCCACAGATGCTCAATAGGGTTTAGGTCTGGAGACATGCTTGGCCAGTCCATCACCTTTACCCTTAGCTTCTTTAGCAAGGCAGTGGTCATCTTGGAGGTGTGTTTGGGGCAGAGTAGGAACGATCCGGTTCTTTTGGACGGCTCTTTGTTACGAACACAGGGAACTGAGTTGTAGTTGGTGAGATTCGAGCCATCCTTTTCTATCGTTCTGCCCATAATTTCACTGCCAGCATGATCCATCACGTGAGTAGGGAACATTCTGAACAAGTCAGTCAATGAGAAAAATAAAATAAAAGTCAGTCAATGAGAATAGCAAGACTACAATACAAAGACGTGTTACGTCGACTTTAAAAAAGAAATGAAAAAAACGCGGCAGCGTGTGGATGCAACATTTAATTTAACCTCATTTTACTATTCTTAAGTCATCGTATGAAATGTTCTGTAATTGTTTAGCTATCTGATGTGTCTAAAATCTGTTTAATACAACAGTTTTTTTTTTTGTTTTTACTGCGACAGTAAAACATTTTCTAATATACATGTAAAGTGTAGCGTGAATGAACATTTCATACAGAGAGTGACAAAGCAGAAGGATATATCGTCACATTGTGTAACGTTTACAATTGAAATTATTGACATTACTGTAGGTCTGGCAGTACAAGTAATTTAGTGCTGCTAAAACTAGTCCTCACATCTGAAATTAAATTATATTGGTGGAATGTCTGTTTAAATCTGCTTTAAATCATATTCTATCATTATCCTAGCGATTACTTCACATATTCTATCATTATCCTAGCGATTACTTCACAGATAAAACAATCCCACCCCCCAGAAAAAGAAAGATGAGCCATTCTTTTGCAAAGGAACGGAGCCATAACATCTTGCTCTTTTCAAAGAGCTATAATTCCCATTACAGCCTTCATGGCCGTCGTGAAATTCCCACGCTGGTTTGGGGTCTTTATTATGTTGGAATACTGCCCTGTGGCCCAGGCTCTGAAGCGAGGGGATCATGCTCTTCTTCAGTATGTCGCAGTACATGTTGGCATTCATGGTTCCCTCAATGAACTGTAGCTCCCCAGTGCCCGCAGCACTCATGCAGGCCCAGACCATGACACTCCCACCACCATGTTTGACTGTAGGCAAGACACACTTTTCTTTGTACTTGTCACCTGGTTGCTGCCACACATGTTTCACACCATCTGAAACAAATAAGTTTATCGTAGGCTCATCAGACCACGGGACATGGTTCCAGTAATCCATGTCCTTAGTCAGCTTGTCTTCAGCAAACTGTTTGCAGGCTTTTTTGTGCAAGCAAGATGCTTCCTTCTGGGACGACAGCCATACAGACCAATTAGATGCAGTATGCGGCGTATAGTCTGAGCATTGACAGGCTGACCCCAACCCATTCAACCTCTGCAACAATGCTGAAAGCACTCATCTATTTCCCAAAGACAACCTCTGGATCTGATGCTGAGCACATGCACTCAACTTCTTTGGTCGACCATGGCGAGGCCTGTTCTGAGTGAAACCTTTTCTGTTAAACCGCTGTATGGTATTGGTCACCGTGCTGCAGCTCAGTTTCAGGGTTTTGGCAATCTTCTTATAGCCTAGGCCATCTTTACGTAGAGCAACAATTATTTTTTCAGATCCTCAGAGGGTTCTTTGCCATGAGGTGCCATTGCTCCCCATTCACACTTGAGACCTTGTAACACTAATGAGTCACATGACACCGGGAGGGAAAATGGCTAATTGGGCCCAATTTGGAATTTTTCATTTAGGGGTGTAATCACTTTTGTTTAGAGCTTACTGGCTGTGTGTTGAGTTATTTTGAGGTGACAGCAAATTTACACTGTTATACAAGCTGTACACTCACTACTTTACATTGTAACAAAGTGTGATTTCTTCAGTGTTGTCACATGAAAAGTTGTAACCAAATATTTACAAAAATGTGAGGGGTGTACTGACTTTAGAAACTGTATAATAGATAACAGTTATAAGCTATCTTCTCTGTCACAGTCCTCTGTTATCTGTATCCCGCCTCTAAAACAGGAGAGTGATGCCTGCTCTTTTAGGCTTTACTAACAGATACGACACCCTGCAAAGTCCAGAGGGAAAGCCTCTGCCTCCAATCAGATAATAATAAGCCTCAGAATTTTCTAATACAGCTCAGAATCATAGGTGCATGGCACTCATCTAGTTATACCATTCTAAACTGTATTTAAGATGCTCATGTATAATTTCTTTCCTCAACATTATCAAAATACGACTTTTCGAAGCTTAAAATATTATGACTGAGGTATAATAATCATTTTACTAGAATATTTTACTCATACAAGCAACATAATACACATCCAGCCAAAAGTAGGACATTTATTTTAAAAAAATGATTGTTTTAAATTATTCACATAGGACCCACACAGTATATTTAAGTCTAAATCTATTACCTACATCAGGTTCTTAAATTTAACTTAATGAATTTATCTTGTGTTTTGGCCAACATAATCCCCATTGTAATTTGTTTTTACTGCCAACCAGCTAAACATTATTGTTATTATATCTCAATTTCCTTGTAACATGAATTCATTTCCCATGCAATTAAAATTTGATACTGAAAATGTTCAGGCCTTAAATTTAAAGTCCAAACATGGATATAAAAGACATACATTTCATGAAAGACATTAATACAGATTTCACACCCTATACAATGTGATATTCTCTAGAGAGTCCTGTCCCCAAAATATGTGTAAACACAGTAGCTCAGACAGCATTATGTTTTGTGACAATATCACTGAAAGCATGGCTCTTGTCAGTCACATGGCAAATATTAATTATTAGGATTTCACTTTGTTTGAATTCCACTACAAAGTCAAGACTCCCTAACAATGTATAAAAAATGCAAGCCTACTATAAAAGACAAATGTAAGCATTTGTATGTATGGAGCATTACCTCTTAATGAAGATGTACAAATAAAAATAGTAGAAGAGACCGCACAGTAGCAGAACAAGCACAAGTACTCTGGGCCATTCTGAAAAACATGTTTTTTTTAATATACCGATTGTCTTTTTTTAATATGCATTACAAACCAGCACACAAATCCAAAATAACAAGGCAGACAATAAATAATAATAAATAATAATTTTCTAGTGATGATAACAATACCTAGTGATGATAACGAAGGAGGGCATAATATTTTAATTTCATTTAATAAAATATGTAAGGATATATCACTGTGGATATATCGCTTATTCTCTGGCCATCACTCTTAAAAAATACCTGGATACTATTCTTATGTAGACACAATTTAGTATACAATTACATGACTCAATGGCTTTCGAAAAACATACTGTACAAAAAAGAAAAGGACCTACAATCTGACTTATCGTAACTGGAGGGCGCACATGTAAAATAAATTATCCTGTATATTGTTATCATTTAGAAAGATTTAATACGATGTAAGTTTAAAACAAGGTAGCAATTTTTCAAAAAATGTGTGTAATTAGTAAAAGGGGTGCACACTAGTTGTGTCAAATAGCAGGTAGTCAACTAAACTATTGTAATACAGATTGAACAATTAATAATAAATTAATTGATATTGGTTTAGGAAGGTTATGATATCCTACCTAGAAAATTCATTTTCAAAAGGACATTAGACAAATTTTGTCATAAAACACACTTGATTGTTGTTATAGCAACCTGTTGCTAGTTATAACCCCAGTCTAAGACACACATTACAGTATAGTACATTTGATATATTTTGTAGCAGGCAATAAGCCTGTAATATTTTGCTGGTCTTTCAAAGTGTACCATGTCATTAAAATGTTTGGGAACCACTGATCTGTCAATTCAAATACATTTTTTTTAAATGCAAAGAAATACTGGTTGAAATTACGTAAAGTGCTTACTTTTCATTGTCTTCAGGGACATTTCCACATGCTACTTCTCCATTATATCTCTGTCATGTTTGTGGTCAACTTAAGAAAAAAAATAGAAGGGGAGGGTGGAAACAACCCTCCCCTTCACATTTACAGTGTTGCTCAATCAGCTAGAATAGCTGTGAAATGTGTTCTTTGCTTCCCCTCACAGGTTTGTCTACAGAAATACACAAACAAATAGAACTTTGAAGTCTTTAAATATTAAAAGACTAGCATAATATCAGTGTTGGGTAAAGCTACTTTTCTGTTACATTCCATTTACATATGTTGAGTTCACAAGTTTGGGTTTGGGTAAAGTAGCTTGTACAGTTACATTTCAGTTACTTGCTGAATTCACAAGTTTTGGGAAGTCCCTAATTAAGAAAAAATGATCAGGTAAATGGAGTTCATTTCTTCAGATAACCTATAAAACAAATAGTAAAGAAAATATCAATCATGGTCACTAGTAAGATATGATCTTCATTTACCTGATCATTTTGTCTTAATTAGGGACTTCCCAAAACTTGTGAATTCAGCAAGTAACTGAAATGTAACTGTACAAGCTACTTTACCCAACACTGCATAATATAAGGTGTGGAGTTGAAGGGGAAGCCACGGGCATGGGCATTGTGTGTTGCAGACTTAACCACCATGGAAGGGGCTGCAGTGGCCTGTCCATGAGATCCACTAGCTGGCTAGGCTGCCTGGTGTTGAAGTTCAATTGATGCCAAACTTCTCTAGGTTCTCCGGTAGAGTCAGACACTAGGATGCAAAAATCACACAAGACCAAGTCTGTAGATCATAAAAATTATAAAGTATTTGAGCTGTAAATTCTAATAAGAAATCAGTACAAAGAATAAAATTTGATATTAGGTTACAAAGACCCAAATCCAGGCATGTTATCTCTAGCCAATACAAAACATCAATCATATATTGCTCCATAGTTAGTCAATCAAATATTGAATAATTAATTAGATGATGTCACACAGGTAGATTCTCTATGGGCTAGATGGCAATGTGGTTCTATCAACTTTGCTTTTAAGTAAATTAACAGGCATCCATTCATTGTCCATTCCCATGAGAAACAGTCCTCTGATCGGTTCTGAACTAAGAAGGAGAGAACACACCCTGCACCTGCCATGATAATATAAAATATCTCATTCTGTCATGGTCAAATACAGAGAATAAACTGGATGTGCACAATGGAGACAGTTTATTACTTGGCTGGGAAAGGAAGTCCCCTCATTGTTATCTGTTTTGGTATGCAGTGACTAATATAATACATTTAGAGAAGATGTTTAAAGAGTTTTATTTGCTGTGTTCTGTCCTACATCAGTAAAAAGACTGTTTAATTTAGGCACACAAATAACTGGGGAAAAAAATCAACCCAAAATACAGTATTATGAAAGTAATAATCAGATTCATAAAACATGAATAATTGAATGCGTATAAGAAATACAGTAAACATCATACTATAGAGGATTGATTGGATTTTTCATAAAGATAATTTAAGTCAAATTATGTAAAGATTTATTGATATGAATTATTCAGTTTATTAAATAAAATGCTATTACAGTACCTTTAAAAGTGACATTCTATACCTCTATGGCAGTGGCATTAAGGACACCTTTATTTTAAACTAAAATGTATACACTCACTGGCCACTTCATTATGTACACCTGTTCAACTATTTAACCTTTATTTTATCAAGCAAGTTGACAGAACACTTTCTCATTTGCATCAACGGCCTTGGTAGAAGGGGGGAGAGGGGAATGAAGGAGACAATTGAGAGAGATGGATGATTAGGTTGCCATGAAATGGGCCAGAAATTTGTCCATGACACCAGGGTTAATACCCCTACTCTTACGGATAGCGCCATGGTTACTTAAGTGACCACAGAGAGTCAAGAAATCTGTTTAAAGGTACAATATGTTGTTTTTGGCCGCTAGGGGTCTCTCAATCAAAACAATAACACTATTATGCCAGCAACGCAAAACTTTTTTTTCAAAACAATAGTGCAGTGCTTGTTTTAATTCAATGTAATAATCATTGTTAATTCATTATAAAGCTAGTGAATTGTTACCAAATGCAATTGTATTGTGTGTAAAGAAACAATAAGAGCTTGTGATAACAAAAAATAATAACTTGACATGTTTTTAATAACTTTTTAGTAAAAACAGAAACAGATACGTTGTTCACACAATTTGATTTAATATCTTTTCACTAGAGTCGGTTTTATCCAAAAATAGACAAAGTTTAGCAACACATGAACATGGACACTACCTATCTATGCAATGAATTAACAATGATTATTGTAATGACTTACTTGTTTTGAAATGGAAAATCTGATTTGGTTCGTGTTGCCCAGCAAAATATACTGAAGTGTTGCCAGGCGAACGGTGCATGCCCATAGCTTGAACCGGCGCTGTGTATTGTTAAACATATTATAGCTTTAGCAGCTCAGACGTAGGCTGGACAATAGAACGCAGTGACTCAGAGTGGACCATAATAGGCTGAGTGAAGATGAAGGCCCTGTTCGCCTTGGAGGTCCACCGTAGCCTAGTCGGCCCCCCCTTGAGCAAGTACGTGATCGGAGCTGCCACCATGCCAAAACCACGTATGAACCTCCGGTAATAGTTAGCCAACCCTAGGAAACGCTGTACTGCTTTAACCATTGTTGGAGTCGGCCAATTAGGCACGGCTTCAATGCAATTCATCTCCATCTCCACCCCGTCAAGGAAATACGAAGACCCAGGAAGGAGACGTTTCTCCTTGACATATAAATCATGCTCCAACAGCCTCTCAAGCACCCTGCAAACTGAGTGAACATGTTGCTCACGCGTAGCCGTGCACACCATGATATCATCAATGCACACAACCACTCCACGACCCCACATGTCCCTAAAGATGTCGTTCATGAATTCTTAAAAGACGGAAGGAGCGTTCATGTGACCATTTGGCATCACCAAATACTCATAATGGCCTGTGGTGGTACTGAAAGCAGTCTTGTGTTCATCCCCTTCCCGGATAAGCACTAAATTGCATATAGGCATTCCTCAGATCCAATTTTGTAAAGAAGCGAGTGCCATGTATTGTTTCAATGACAGAGGAAATCAAGGGAAGTGGGTAAGTATACCTATAATGTAATGTCATTATAATGTCATATAATATATGCATGGGCGCAGACCCCTGTCTTTCTTCTTTACAAAACGTTAAAAAAAAAAAGTACAGCTCCAGGTCGGAGATCAATGGCACAATCCCATGGCCGATAGGGTGTTAATTTGGATGCCTTTGCTTTTGAGAAGACATGTGCTAAGTCCGAATATTCAATTGGAACGGGAATGTCAGAGGCACTGTTAGGGCTTTCCACCGTGGTGGCATTCAGCGAAACCAGAACACACCTTCCCAGGCACACACGCGACCACCCCTCAATGGACCTAAGGGGCCAGGAAATAGAAGGGTCATGTTCAGTTAACCAAGGCAGGCCTAGCACAATAGGGCACATCAAAAGACAGAGACTCTCTATGGTTAGATAATATAGCCATTTCTAAGATTACAGTTTTGTGCGTAACATTACCTGACCCTAAAGGTCTATAGCAGTAACAGGGAGAGGTCGGAACAGACGCACAAGTGGTATGACCAGCTCCTGACTTAAACTCCTATCAATAAAATTGCACACTGCCCCAGAATCAACTAGGGCCTTAAGCGGGTTTGTGCATGGAAAATCAGGGAAATTCACATTCAACAGAAACTGTGAGAATTTGTACCTGTGATGGTGCGTGGGTGCCTGCGCTGTTGCTCCCTGGACCCGACAGACGCTGGTAGCAAGTTGCTGCAACATGTCCTTTTTGTGCCACAGAAGGAAAATGGCTCCCGACGCCTGCCGGATCCCATGTCTGCACCGCGGAAACCTGTGTTACCCACCTCTATGGGCACAACCTCGCTACCAACCACTGTCCCAGGTGGAAATGTGATGTTACTCCCGGTGCGCCTGCACGAATCTGTCCAGCCGGATAGCCATGTCCACCAGTTGATCAAAGCCCATAGTGGTATCACGGCATGCCATCTCATGGCGGACACCTCCTGCAGGCTGCACTGAAAGTGGTCTATTAAGGCTCTATCATTCCACCTGGAGCCAGCAGCCAGTGTGCAAAATTCCAGGGCATACTCCTGCCCGTCCTCTTTCCCTGGGCCAGACGCTAGAGGCGTTTACCCATGTCCCTGCCCTTGGGATGGTGATCAAACACAGAATGGAATAGTTGGGTGAACGCCTCGTAGTTGTTGATCACGGGGTTCTGGTCCCGCCAAACCTCGTTGGCCCATTCCAGGGTGCGCCAGGAGAGGCAGGAGATGAGGACGAACACCTTCTCATGACCCTCAGCCCCCTGGGCTGTGGTGTCAAAATACAGCCCCAACTGGAGCAGGAACCCTGAAATTGGGAGGCGGTCCCATCATAATCCTTTGGGAGGCCAAGGCGGACTCCGGGACCGGCCGGTATCTCCTCAGGACCTCTGTGGGCAATTCCTGGATTGTGGAGCACAATTTCAAAAAACCTAGGATTAATGTCAAACTTTTTAATGTCCATCTGGCAAACGGCCAGAAGACAGAAATAGAGGTTAGTAAATTAAAAGTGTACATATTACTAAACATTGCTTTTACAGAGAGCAGTGATATTGATTCAAAGTTGGTTGTTTCTTGTTTTATGTGACAGTTATTTACAGTCATGGTCAAAAGTTCTACGGTTTTGGAGGAAAGTGGGCAAGTCACTATGACTTGCATTTTAACCACTCAACAGATGACTGTAGAAGATAACTTATTGCTCAACTCCTACCCATTATATATTAGACTGTAATATGATCTAATGTGTGTGCAGTCTGGTCAAAAGTTTTGAGAATACCACAAGTATTGGTCTCTACAAAGTTTGCAGCTTCATTATTCTTATATCTTTTTGTCAGTAGATACAAGCATTCCATAAGTGTCAAAGGCTTTTATTGACAATTACATTAAAGCTAGGGTATGCGATCACAAAAAAATGGCAAGAAATGGCTAGCATTTCAAATGATCCAACGGAAAAAGTCCCACCTCCTCCCTTCAGAGCTACTTTCAAAAGTCACACCTCCAAAACATCTCAACACGCGATGAGTTCAGCTCGAGGACAAGTCAGTCTACCAGTGTGACAAGTGGAGACGAGAGAACCTTTATTATTATAAATCAGCGTAAACATCATGTCGGAACCACAGGTAAGAAAACATCTAACTTTATGAAAATTACTAAAACTAAGCAAATAATACTATGTTTCTAAAAGTTAACATGAAAAAGATAATCAATATTAAAGCTAGGGTATGCGATCACTAAAAACTAGCCAGAAACGGCTAGCATGTCAAATAATCCAACGGAACAGGTCGCACCGCTAACTTTCTGAAAATAGCTAAAACTAACCTGATATAGTGAGCCGGGGGCGTGTGCCAAATCAGGTATCTCCGGGCACGCATTGATGAGGTTGATTGACAGTTACCCTGCCAATCCAATCATCGCGCCGAAGAAAGTGATTGGGTTGGTTTATAGTAGGGCTGTCTAGACACTTGAGTTTTTTTCAAATGTGTTTTAAAGCTTTTATTTTTTGGGCTTTTATTATTTTATAAAGTCAGTTTCAACGAATTTGACAAAAAGTGTTTTAGAAGTAAATTGCATATCCTAGCTTTAAGTTTATACAAAGAGTCAATATTTGCAGTGTTGACCCTTCTTTTTCAAGACCTCTGCAATCTGCCTTGGCATGCTGTCAATTAACTTCTGGGCCACATCCTGACTGATGGCAGCCCATTCTTGCATGATCAATGCCTGGTGTTTGTCAGAATTTCTGGGGTTTGTTTTTGTCCACCCGCCTCTTGACAATCGACCACAAGTTCTCAATGGGATTAAGGTCCGGGAATTTTCCTGGCAATGGACCCTACATTTAAATATTTTGTTCCCCGAGCCACTTGTGGCCCCACTTGTGGCCCTTTTCCATTGCCGGAACCGGCTCAACTCTACCTGCCTTGACTCGCCTCTACTCACCTTCAAAGCATTTCTATTATAATGTAAAAGCTCAACTCAACTCTACACGGCTCACCATTTCTGCATTTCCATTGGGCAAATTTACCTGGTACCACATATATTTTGGTACATGTTCCTCTGAGGTTCCAAGCAAGCGAAGCCGATACCAAAACCGTGACTTGAACACACAGAAAACTGTTGATTGGACAAAACAGAGTTGTCACTCATGCGTCACATTTGCTTGATATTGGACAACCTACATTACTGTGTAAACCCTGTGTGCAGCCAAACAACTGGATTCATCCGCAATCTTCTTTACAGAATTTTTATCAACAATTACAAAATAGCACAAACAATTGCAACCAGCAAAATCAAGCCGTGGTCAACGGAGGAGGTGCACACATTTCTATGTTGGGTTGCTGAAGAAAGGATCCAGTAGGAGCTGTTCGAGCAACTCAAAATGAGAAAGTTTACCAGGAAGTCTCCCAATTAATGGGTACACATGGCTTCCAAAGATCATTCCAACACTGTTGATAGTAGTGACTATCAATCCGTAAAGGACCACAATGGTCGAAGAGGTTCGTATTGAAAGACCTGGAAATGGTTCGACCAGATGGATGATATATACGGCCATAGACTGGCGAACAGTGCAAGGGCGGGCAGCCTTGACTCCGTGACGGCTTTGATGGAGGTTGGTAAGTTTTTTTATGTTACCCTTTTAATAATAGTAATAATACTTGACTGTGACATACATAATTCACCTGTTTCGTTAAGTGTGGTTCCCCACACTGTTGATTACAAACACAGCATTTTGGTTCTTCAAGACAGTGATAAATGTAATACTTATTATAGGTAGTTTACTGTCCTTAGCCATTTCATTTAGTTAGGAATGTTCAGGGATTGCGGTCCCTTTAAATATCTATTATTGAGTATTACAAAAATCTTTAGCCTGGGACTCTTGTACACAATTAACCTCTTAAGGCTCCCCCCAATTGTCAAATCCTGCCTAAAAAACATACCCAAAGTTAGCCTCTTGTTACACTGGACCTGAAGCAATTACATTCAAATGGTTGATATTTTTTAAAAGGACTTTTGGATGTGTAAAATGTATTTAGAATAAATGTACATAATGAGTAAGGCACAAGATGAAATAAAGAAAATGCATAATATTTTTCTGTTTTTATTTTTCTACATCCTCTTTGAAAGACAACTACACAGTCATATATTGAGATAGGGTCCTGGAAACACTTCTAGTCATATCATATGACAACATAGGTCTAACATTTTAGAATGATAGTGTAAACAGCCAATCAGCTACAGCATTATTTGAAAAATTTCCACAACAAATGCAACGTGATTACGTTTTATCCAGTCCCTGAGACAGATCAACAAATGTGTTTTGTAAAATATCTCCGGTGTAATTAGGTTAAAATTGGTAATCTTGCTCATTTTTAACATCTCTGTTTCAAAAGGATTCCGAATATGATGAAATCGGAGAGGGTAGCAGTTAGGGGTGTGATGGTTAGTAAATAACCGTGAGACGGACGGTTCTAGATGAACACTGTCATTAGAACTCTAACCGCCAAAACCGTGTTATTAAAATATATTTTTTAATTTAATCATACCGAGTGTTTAAATACTTATTAAAAATAATTGTTTTACTAACAGTCTGTGTTATAAATGGTCCATGTCTTTTCCAACTGCATTTGATTCTTTGGAAAATAGCATAACTGAGATTTGCAGATATATGCATGCAGCGCATGCGTAAGTATTATGACTCAAATACTTATTTTCCACTATAATTTTCCAATAAATTCATTAAAAATCCTCATTTTGTCTCTCATATTTGAAGTGTACCTATGATGAAAATTACAGGCCTCACTCATCTTTTTTAGTTGGAGAACTTGCACAATTGGTGGCTGACTAAATACATTTTTTCCCCACTGTATAACCTAAAAATTCAATTTCTGAGCTTTGATTGTAATCCACATTGTATTTTCTGAGGTGAAAATCACAATGTCATTGTTTACTAGGCCCTTAGCTCACATTATGCCATGTTATGCTATGGTTGTTATAGCTATTGTAAAATTGAGACATTTGCTAGATTCCTGTGTTTTTAAGCTTTGTTAAAATATCAGACGTGTATATATTACTTAAAAATTGCAGTTAAGAGCAGTGATAGGCTGGTAGGCTCCCCTCTCTCTACTGGGATATCCTTACTCCAATACCCCTGTGGTGGTTACGGTCTGCTGGTGACCCGTTGGGGGTGTGGTCTTGGCGTGGGTGGGTCGGAAGCATGCCTGCTTGCTCCTGCCTGAGGCTTTCCTTATGCAGGACCACGCCTCTTGTCCCCCCCGTCTCAGCCCCAGATGTTATGCTGCAATAGTTTATGTGCCGGGGGAGGCAGATTATATATTTATTTTGGGGTCAGAGCTGTGTCAAGGTACTAGACCCAAGGTATGCCCACTCTAATGTTCCTGATGTTATGTTCATCCTAGGAGGACCCTAGGAACATGCGACAGGACCATGTGACCTGATGACTCCTTGCTGTCCTCGTCCTGTGCCCAACCCGCTGCTGTGCTAGATCCCATGTCACTGCGGTGGATGATCCCGTTTCCACCTGATGACGCCAGCTTTCATCTCCAGGCAGCTTCGCGTTCTTCCTTCACAAGACCACCGAACTGTATTGATGCTCCAAAAAGACTATGGTCACAGCCCACCCATCATATCTTCATTGCTGGACAATAATTGAACACTGATAAACAAAGTGACCTTATTACAATGGGCTGTGTACCTTCAGATCCCCCAGCCGGTACAGCCAGAAGAGGACTGGCCACCTCCTTGAGTCTGGCCTCTCTCTAGGTTTCTTCCCAGATCCCACCTACTAGGGAGTATTGCCTAGCCACTGTGCATCACTTGTGTTGCTTGCTTTTGGGGGTCGCGGGCCGGGTGTCTGTCAAAGCACTTTGTGACAACTGCTGTTGTAAAAAGGGCTTTATAAATAAATTTGATTGATTGATTGATTGAGATGGGTCGTGGCTGAGTCTACCAGCATGACAACCACCCCGAAACACACAGCCAGGGCAACTAAGGAGTGGCTCCATAAAAAGCATCTCAAGGTCATGGAGTGGCCTAGCCAGTCTCCAGACCTGAACTCAATAAAAAAATCTTTAGAGGGAGCTGAAAGTCCATATTGCCCAGTGACAGCCCCAAAACCTGAAGGATATGGAGAAGGTCTGTATGGAGTGGGCCAAAATCCCTGCTGCAGTGTGTAAAAACCCGGTCAGGAACTACAGGATACATTTGATCTTTTTAATTGCAAACAAAGTTTTATGTACCAAATATTGAGTTCTGCTTATTTGTATCAAATACTTTTCATTGTCATTAGAGCCTGACCAATTTATCGATGTTATCAGTCGATATTAGGTATTTTCCAAACTATCAGTATCGGCAAATAAAATGTTTTTTTTCTAAACTGCCTCTGCTGAACTGCAGCTATTGAGGACTGACTTATTCACTACACTACCTCATATATTGTATAAAGTTTATATTTTGCATTTGTTGTTATTTATCAGAACTTATAGAACAGAATATTTTTCCAGTCTTGTTATTATTATTATGTTCAACGTATATAGCGCTTTTCAAGAACCTTAAGTGCTTTACACAGTGAGGGGGAAAGCCCACCTCAACCACCACCAATGTGTAGCATCCACTTGGGTGATGCACGGCAGCCATTTTGCACCAGAACACTCACCACACATCAGCTATCAGGTGGAGAGGTGAGTAGTTATATATGCCAATTTGGAAGGAGGGGGATTATTAGGTGGCCATGATTGAGGTGAGGCCTGGTTGGGAATTTGGCCATGACACCGGAGTTAACACCCCTACTCTTGTGATAAATGCCATGAGATTTTTATTGACCACAGAGTCAGGACACCCACTTTTAACGTCTCATCTGAAAGACTGCACCGCAGGGAAGATGTCCCCTGCACTGACCTGGGGCATGGGATTGAGCTTTAGACCAGAGGGAAGAGTGCCCCCTACTGACCCCCCCAACACCACTTCCAGCAGCACTGGTCTCCCATCCATTGAGTAACCAGGCCCGACCCTGCCTAGCTTTAGAAGCAAACCAGCAGTGCAATACAGGGCTCTATGCTGCTTGTTCAAAGTTATATTTCTGAAGCTATTAAGTCTATTAATACTGGTAACTTTTTTGTTGTGTTTTTGTTCAAATGACTAAGTTTCGTAATGGAAGTTTGTATTTTTATACATTTTATTTATCAGAACTTTAACATATTTTGATGTTTCTCTGTTCTGTTGTGACAATGAAACAAACAAGGTTATTTTTAAACTGCATTATCATATTATTTTAGTGAGGACTCATAAATAACTACAAAGACCTAATGTTAGGGAAATCTGTTTGTTTTGTTACTCATTTCTAGATATTTGTTATATATATATATATTGTTAGTGGTTTGACCAGAACCACACGGGTTCATTGATTGGTAAAGAGATAAACTCGCTGACAAATGGTTAAGTTCTCAGCATAAGTTTAATGTGTAATAAATGCAATCTTCATGTACATGGGACTCTCTGACACACCACACAGGATGGTCAGGGAAGTCTGGCCTGATTCCACATAGTTCTTCATTATATGGTTGAGGCAGGGCGTGGTTTAGACTCACCCTACCTTTGGA
>JACXGM010017982.1:0-19397 GCA_016801145.1 Umbra pygmaea | reverse complement strand
AACCTTCAAATA
Organism: Umbra pygmaea; assembly: GCA_016801145.1. Taxonomy (NCBI): domain Eukaryota; kingdom Metazoa; phylum Chordata; class Actinopteri; order Esociformes; family Umbridae; genus Umbra; species Umbra pygmaea. The sequence goes on along the minus strand of JACXGM010017982.1, from coordinate 19,385 downwards.
ATTATGTTCAGTTATGCACTCAATACTTGGTCGGGAATCCTTTTGCAGAAATGACTGCTTCAATGCGGCATGGCATGGAGGCAATCAGCCTGTGGCACTGCTGAGGTGTGATGGAGGCCCAGGATGCTTCGATAGCGGCCTTAAGCTCATCCAGAGTGTTGGGTCTTGCGTCTCTCAACTTCCTCTTTACAATATCCCACAGATTCTTTATTAGGTTCAGGTCAGGAGAGTTGGCAGGCCAATTGAGCACAGTAATACCATGGTCAGTAAACCATTTACCAGTGGTTTTGGCACTGTAAGCAGGTGCCAGGTCGTGCTGAAAAATTAAATCTTCATCTCCATGAAGCTTTTCAGCAGATGGAAGCATGAAATGCTCCAAAATCTCCTGATAGCTAGCTGCATTGACCATGCCCTTGATAAAACACAGTGGACCAACAACAGCAGCTGACATGGCACCCCAGACCATCACTGACTGTGGGTACTTGACACTGGACTTCAGGCATTTTGGCATTTCCTTCTCCCCAGTCTTCCTCCAGACTCTGGCACCTTGATTTCCAAATGACATGCAAAATTTGCTTTCATCCGAAGAAAGTACTTTGGACCACTTAGCAACAGTCCAGTGCTGCTTCTCTGTAGCCCAGGTCAGGCGCTTCTGCCACTGTTTCTGGTTCAAAAGTGGCTTGACCTGGGGAATGCGGCACCTGTAGCCTATTTCCTGCACACGCCTGTGCATGGTGGCTCTGGATGTTTGTACTCCAGACTCAGTCCACTGCTTCCGCAGGTCATCCAAGGTCTGGAATCGGTCCTTCTCCGAAATCTTCCTCAGGGTCCGGTCACCTCTTGTCGTTGTGCAGCATTTTTTGCCACACTTTTTCCTTCCCACAGACTTCCCACTGAGGTGCCTTGATACAGCACTCTGGGAACAGCCTATTTGTTTAGAAATTTCTTTCTGTGTCTTACCCTCTTGCTTGAGGGTGTCAATGATGGCCTTCTGGACAGCAGTCAGGTCGGCAGTCTTACACATGATTGCGGTTTTGAGTAAGGAAACAGGCTGGGAGTTTTTAAAAGCCTCAGGAGTCTTTTGCAGGTGTTTAGAGTTAATTAGTTGATTCAGATGATTAGGTTAATAGCTCGTTTAGAGACCCTTTTCATGATATGCTAATTCTTTGAGATAGGAATTCATGAGCTGGATGCCAAAATCATCAGTATTAAAACAATAAATGACCTGAAATATTTCAGTTGGTGTGCAACGAATCTAAAATATATGAAAGTTTAATTTGTATCATTACATTATGGAAAATAATTAACTTTATCACAATATGCTAATTTTTTTTGAAGGACCTGTATATATATATATACACTCACCTAAAGGATTATTAGGAACACCATACCAAATTATTCGAGCTTTGTGACATGGTGCATTATCCTGCTGGAAGTAGCCGTCAGAGGATGGGTACATAAAGGGCCATAAAGGGATGGACATGGTCAGAAACAATGCTCAGGTAGGCCGTGTCTTTTAAACGATGCCCAATTGGCACTAAGGGGCCTAAAGTGTGCCAAGAAAACATCCCCCAAACCATTACACCACCACCACCAGCCTGCACAGTGGTAACAAGGCATGATGGATCCATGTTCTCATTCTGTGTACACCAAATTCTGACCATCTGAATGTCTCAACAGAAATCGAGACTCATCAGACCAGGCAACATTTTTCCAGTCTTCAACTGTCCAATTTTGGTGAGCTTTTGCAAATTGTGGCCTGTTTTTCCTATTTGTAGTAGAGATGAGTGGTACCCGGTGGGGTCTTGTAGCCCATCCGCCTCAAGGTTGTGCGTGTTGTGGCTTCACAAATGCTTCGCTGCATACCTCGGTTCGTAACAAGTGGTTATTTCAGTCAAAGTTGCCCTTCTATCAGCTTGAAGCAGTCAGCCCAGTCTCCTCTGACCTCTAGCATCAACAAGGCATTTTCGCCACCAGGACTGCCGCATACTGGATGTTTTTTCCTTTTCACACCATTCTTTGTAAACCCTAGAAATGGTTGTGCGTGAAAATCCCAGTAACTGAGCAGATTGTGAAATACTTAGACCGACCCGTCTGGCAACAACATCCATGCCACGCTCAAAATAGCTTAAATCATCTTTCTTTCCCATTCTGACATTGTCTTGACCAGGAACACACCCCTAAATGCAGTGAAGCAACTGCCATGTGAGTAGATCATTGCATTAAGTTGAGTAGATCATTGCATTAAGGAGAAATTGAACGGGTGTTCCTAATAATCCTTTAGGTGAGTAGAGAGAGAGAGAGAGAGAGAGAGAGAGAGAGAGAGAGAGAGAGAGAGAGAGAGAGAGAGTTTTAATGGTCTGCATTGACTGTAAACAATCTGTCATATACTCCTTGCTATTTGTAGTGGGTGACAGCAGGCATTACCAGCTGGTGTCTTGAGGTGTTGTGCCACCACTCTGGCTTAAGCTAATTGCTTTGCCCATTTTGCAAGATACTGCCAGGGAGCAAAGACAATGGCTTTTTCTTGGATGAGAGTCGGGATATTTAGTATTATTATACTGTGGAATTTACAGACCCATTTGACAGGGCAGGTTGAAATTGCACTTAATTGTAATCTGTGAGTAGTAGATTTAGAAATAGTACATATGGAGTAGACTTCTCAGTAGTCTTTAAGGAGAATATGTCTTTGTCTATCACTGCATAATAAAAGAGTCCAAAGGGCACAGTGATACTGCATGCACCGGACTTCCTAATTCAATGTGACATTTAACATTGTTTTTTGTAGACTGTTTGCAGCTCATCAGTAGTCCTCTCTTGTAAAAAATCTAACAGATTTGTATTTAAACCATCTAGATTAAAGATTCAACAGATTTAATTATTCACTTAAATGATTTTCAGAGGCTACGATGTGGTTTGGTTTTAATATTGCTTTCTACATTGATTTGTTTCCAACTATCATTTTGCGCAAACACAGTCATGTTTTACAAACAGTTATTTAATCATACTCATGAGTTGTGCCCACCAAAATGACTGGAATAAAAGTTTAATGCATTAATGACACCATTGAAGATTAATGTAGCAGCATTGTAGGGGGCTAATAAATTGACATGTTATGTATGAGTCCTCAAGCTGTAATTAACCCATATTGACCCTATTCTCAAATATCATTGTTCATACTGAATTATATTAGCATTTGGACAGCAATAATTATATCTCCATATTAACAACAAGTCTTGTCTTCAAAGGTCAGCTGATTCCATACATTATGTAGTAAAAGTATGACACACTGTCTCCCTTAAAGACTCAATGATGGGTACGATACAAATTTCTAAGTTCTAAGTAGTTCTCCCGCAGATCTTCTTTGCTGTTGACATAAATCTGAAAATTCTCTTGTTTTTCCTTGTTCTTGATCACCAGCCTGCATCATGCTGCATGATAATTAGCTGGCTGGATCCTGCAGAGAAAAAATGCATTTCATTAATACACATATATCTACAAAGTCAGAAAAAATGTAAAGCATTACATTAGTTCTTTTTGTTTTTCATCCAGCGTGAAATGGGTAGGTACTGTGCTTAAGCGTGCTAATGAGGACAGTGGCAAGTGGCCAGGTCCCACACCACCATGCCATCAGAGACTGGAAGTTTTACCGGCTGTTGTATCTGCCCCTGTTTTTCTTTGTTACAACATCCTTCTTTAAAAATATGCAGCCCTAAAGCAGAGTCCCTGAAGTCTTCTGTATGGTGCCTTCTTCTATGAATCACCTGATGAATCACTATTCTCTCTCTCATTATTCACCTCCTCATTATTCCTCTCCTTTAATTCTCTATCTCTCATATTTTCTCTTGTTTCTGTCTTACTATTCCCTCCTTTTCTCTGTTTCACTATTCTTTCTATTTTCTGTCTCACTATTCTCCCTATTTCTGTCTCACTATTCCCTATATTTCTCTAACTATTATCTCTCTTTCTCTGATTCACTAGGCTCTCTATTTCTGTCTCACTATTCTATCGCCCTGTCCTCTCTGTCTCACTATTCTCTCCATTTCTGGCTCACTATGCTATCGCCCTTTCCCGTCTCACTATTCTCTTTATTTCTTTCTCAATATTCTCTCTATTTGTGTCTCACTATTCTCTCTATTTGTCTCTCTCACTATTCTATCTATGTCTCTCTCAATATTCTCTCTATTTATGTCTCACTATTCTCTCTATTTGTGTCTCACTATTCTCTCTATTTGTGTCTCACTATTCTCTCTATTTGTGTCTCACTATTCTCTCTATTTGTGTCTCACTATTCTCTCTATTTGTGTCTCACTATTCTCTCTATTTGTGTCTCAATATTCTCTCTATTTCCCTCTCACTATTCTATCGCCCTGTCCTCTCTCACTATTCTATCGCCCTGTCCTCTCTCACTATTCTATCGCCCTGTCCTCTCTTTCTCACTATTCTATCGCCCTGTCCTCTCTTTCTCACTATTATACCGCCCTGTCCTCTCTGTCTCACTTTTCTATCTATGTCTGTCTCACTATTCTCTCTATTTCTGTCTCACTATTTTCTTTATTTCTCTCTCAATAATCTATCGCCCTGTCCTCTCTTTCTCACTATTCTCTCTATTTCTCTTTCTCACTAATTTCTCTATTTCTATTTCACTATTATATCTATTTTTCTGTCTTACTATTGTGTGTATTTTTGTCTCACTATTTTATTGTCCACTCTGTCTCAGTATTATCTCTATTTCTGTCTCATTACTCTATCGCCGTGTTCTCATTGTCTCACTATTCTTTCTATTTCTGTCTCATTATTCTATCACCATGTCATCTCTATCTCACTATTTTTTCTATTTCTGTCTCAATATTCTCTCTATTTCTGTCTCACTATTATATCACCCTTTCCGCTCTGCCTCACTATTCTATTGTCTTGTCCTCTCTGTCTCACTATTCTATTGTCCTGTCCTCTCTGTCTCACTATTCTCTCTATTTCTGTCTCACTATTCTATCACCCTGTCCTCTCTGTTTTACCATTGTCTCAATTTCTGTCTCACTTCTGTTGCCCTGTTTTCTATTTTTCACTATTCTCTCTAATTCTGTCTCAATATTCTCTCTATTTCTGACTTACTATTCCATCGCCTTGTCCTCTCTTTCTCACTATTATCTTTATTTCTGTCTCACTATTTTCTCTATTTCTGTCTCACTATTCTATCACACTGTCCTCTCTGTCTCACTATTCTCTCTATATCTGTCTCACTATTTTCTCTATTTCTGTCTCACTATTCTATTGCCCTGTTCTCTCTTTCTCCAATCCTATCACCCTTCTTCTGCGTGTTCTGATTCCAACTGACAAATGTATTCTCCCCAATCCTTTCCCCTCTACCACTCTTTCACCTCCCTTTTCTCTCCCTCCTTCATCTAAACTTCTTCCCTCCTTCACCCACTCTTCCTCTCCCAGGTGAATATATAGTCATGACAGTGTACTTCGACCTGACCAGGAGAATGGGCTATTTTACCATCCAGACCTACATCCCATGTATCCTCACGGTGGTGCTCTCCTGGGTCTCTTTCTGGATCGATAGCGATGCTGCCCCCGCCAGAACAGCACTAGGTACCTGATCTGAAGAATACCGTTTGGCAGGATGCACACTGATATGTTAATTAGTAGATGAAGAACCCCCACTATTCAATTCCACGTGCCCTGCCAGTGTTTATGCAGTGTATTTGTGTGGAAACAACTAAATATGCATGTGTTATTCTAAAGGGAAAATAGTTCTGTGTCTAGGTGATTTGTTCTAAGTACATTAAAGATGAAAAGATGTTCAGGAACTCTTTGAGCACAAAGGAATACTGCTTAAAAAAATCTATATTTTAATGTTTATACTTCACAATGTGTAGGTGTTTGTGTTTTAATGTTCTGGCTTTAAGATGCTTGTACCTTTTTATTTTATTCATGCAATGTGCTCGTCATTTATCAAGGCTTAACAATCATCTTGTTTCACATTTGTGATCCACTCATGATTTTTTCCACACTGCATGCTGTCCATTAGTGCATGTGCATTCGTCTGGATAATAGTGATCATGGTGATTTCGACTTTGAGTTGAACTTTGCGGTAAGTCAACTTCAGTTCCTCAAGGCAGATCTTTTAGTATGCTGGTGTTTATTTTCTACATGGAATATGTCTCGTACTGCAAAATACAGTTTAAGCATTAAAATGTACAGGGCCTTTGACTAACAACAGAACCATATTTACAAAAGCAGACAAACAAATCAAAACCTACATTTTATTCACAAGAGCATCTCATGATCCTCAAACTATCACAGTCACACTGTGACAAGCGGGTTTAGCTCGACACTCTTGACACCTGTCATGATACTATACCAAGATAAGCCTGGAAACATGTTTGTCTTTCTCTTAGCTAACATGATAGTATACAGTCTGTGCGAAGAAACATCCCGTTCTCTCGACAAAAGAAAGCATTTAGTGTGTACTCTTGGGCACAAAGGGGCTGTTGGCATTCCGGCCTCCCACTGATCAATGGGGTGTTGAATAGAATGAACATTGATAAGGGAAACGCATGCGCTTGGTTGCCACAGAGCAGGGGATATGTCAGAGCGCTGCTAGGTGACTGGGGAGTAGGCAGATGCTGACATGCAGGTGGCCCCCTCAGGGTGAGTGGGAGTCGGGATGCTGACAGGTCGCTGGCATGTACAGTATTAGATGACAATGCCAAAGGGTCCCTAGAGACTGTGATGACAATCAGCTGACCAGGAAGGGACGTAGGGGTTAGCCTTCAGTTGGGAGATGCTCAGTTCAATGATTCATTTAAAGTGTGATCCCCACCCACGTTTTTCACTTTCTTAATGTTTTTTTGTCTGAGCTTCGTCTCTTGTTATCTCCCACTCTCTGTGTCTGGGTGTTACAGCAGCATACTATTGAAATTCTTACATTTATTTGAATTATATTATATGTATTAGTTTTTGTGTCAAAAACATCAGCATAGCTAACTCATTGCACAACATTTCTTTGCATAACATATTCTATATTGTTCTTATACTACACTTGATTATGTATAGCCTTTGAGTGGAGTCATAAAATAGAAATAAGCTAATTGGAAATGACCAGAAGTTGATGAAAAGAGTAAGCCTATGAAATGTTAGCGTTGTTGTTACCGGGCAGGTTAGTCATCAACTCTGAAACTGTGGGTGGATTTGACAGCAGTGGCACTTTGTAGTTATGTGCAATAAGGTCAATGTCTGTTATCAACCATGGCTTTTAATGATACAGTGTACTTACAAAGCAGTAGTTGCATGCAGTGGAAAAATAATGTTTTAACATCTGTAGTTAGACGTGAAATAACATTGAGCAAGCAAATGTGTAATTATACAGTACATCCCCTTCTCGAATTGTGCATCTCATTCCACCACAACCATATTGGGCATGAAGTTACTCTTATTACCGTAGTAGTATTTGATAGTATATTTAGAGCATATAAACATTAAATGTTACCCATGGATTTGTCATTTCATTTGAAAGAACACACTTAAGGTTGCTCTTATAATTTGCCTATGGGGGGTTATGAAGGTGCCAAAGTATGTATAGAAGGAAAGAGGTTAAGGTAATCACCGTGGCCAGCAGACTCTGAAGGAGTGGGGGATTGAGTATGAAATACCCGCTCAAAATAGACGGGCCTTCTTGTCTCCATGGTAACCACTAGAAAACAGCATTCAGTCATCAAATAAGAGGCTTCCTGGTGATGTGCATTAAAAAGAAAGAGCTAGAGACAGAGAGAGAGGGAATGTTTCTCTATATAAATGTATATGTACCTGTGTGTCTGCATGTGTGTTTGTCACCCTCAGCACTTCATATCAAAAGTCTTGGCTGTACATCAGCGGGTACATTCAGCACACCTCTCAATGTACAGGTGATCACCAAGATAATGGAAACATAAATAAATGTGTGAATAGGCTGTTGGGCCACCACATGCTGCCAGAACAGCTTCAATGCTGCTTGGCAGAGATTCTTCTAGTGCTTGGAACTGTACTGGAAGAGTGTAAAGCCATTTTTTATTAGATGTTTTGTTGATGGTGATTGAAACTGATGTCTCGGGTGCCCCAGAATCTCCCATAATGGTTCATTTGGTTTGAGATCTCAGGTTAATAAACTTTCATTCTTAGAAAAACTATTGTAATGCCTTTAGATGTGGGCATTGTCATTTGGAATGATACTTTTTCCATTAGGATAAATATGTGCTACAATAGGTTGAAGGTGAAAACTCAGAAGGGTTTTGTATGAATTGATTAAAATAAACTCTGAATTGCTGTGCACTAATTGGTTGAAGGTGATGACTTTTGTTTGTATATTTATTGGTTAAAGGTGGTCATCCACTCAGAATGGCTCTATATTAATTGTTGTTCACCTTGACATCTAAGGGGTGGAGTGGACCTAAACATGCCACTAAAATAATACAATGAACTTTCCACATTTTCACTTTTTCCACATTTTGTTATGTTACACCCTTATTCGGAAATTGATTAAATTAATTATTTCTCTAAAAATTCTGCAAACAATACCGCATAATGACAATGTGAAAGAAGTGTGTTTGAAATCTTTGCAAATTTATTAAAAACGAAAAAATCACATGTACATACAGCGGGTAAAATAAGTATTGAACGCGTCACCATTTTTCTCAGTAAATATATTTCCAAAGGTGCTAATGACATTACATTTTCACCAGATGTTGCTAACAACCCAAGTAATCCATACATACAAAGAAACCAATACCAATAAGTTCAGAAATTAAGTTATTTGTAATAATGTGAAATGACACAGGGAAAAAGTATTGAACACATGAAGAAAGGGAGGTGCAAAAAGGCATTAAAAGCCAAGCCAATAGCTGAAACCTATTTAATTAAAAAGCAATCCAGCCCCCTGTCAGTGCAAATTAATATCAGCTGGTTCAGTCCCAACTGATGGCCTAGAAAAACGTCTCATTGCCAAGGTGTCACACAAGACACATCTCATGATGGGTAAAAGCAAAGAGCTGTCTCAAGACCTTCGCAATCTAATTGTTGCAAAACATAATGATGTTATGAGGTTATAGGCATATTTCTAAGCTTCTGAATGCTCCAGTGAGCACTGTTGGGACCGGAAGTGGAAAGACAATCATTACACCATAAATTTGCCTCGACCAGGTGCTCTTCGCAATATTTCTGACAGAGGAGTGAAAAGAATAATCAGAAGAGCTGACCAAGAGCCAAGGACCACTTGTGGAGAGCTTCAAATAGACCTGCAATTAGCCGGTACTGTTGTCTCAAAGAAAACAGTAAGTAATGCACTCCACCACCATGGCCTGTATGCACGCTCACCACGCAAGACTCCATTGCTGAAAAAAGCATGTTGTAGCTTGTTTCAAGTTTGCTGCACAACATTTGGAAAAGACAGTGTAATACTGGGATAATACAGTGTGGTCAGACGAGAGCAAAATTGAACTGTTTAAATGCCATAATACACACCATGTTTGGAGGAGTAATGGCACTGTACATCACCCTAAAAACACCATACCAATAGGGAAGTTTGGAGGTGGGATCATCATGGTGTGGGCCTGCTTTTTCAGCAAATGGTACTGGCAAACTTCACATAAATGAAGGACGGATGAATAAGCAAATTTACAGAGACATTCTTGACAAATATCTGCTGTAATTTACCAGGATGATGAAGATGAAATGAGGGTGGACATTTCAGCAAGACAATGATCCCAAACACACAGCCAAGGAAACTCTCAATTGGTTTCAAATAAAGAAAATAAAGCTGCCAGGATGGCCCAGCCAATCACGTTACTTAAATCCCATTGAAAATCTATGGAAAGAACTGAAGATCAAGATTCAAAGAAGAGGCCTACGGAACCTTTCATATTTGAAGTTAGTTTGTGTGGAAGAATGGGCCAAAATCACAACAGAGCAATGCATGCGACTACTTTCTCCATACAGGAGGCATCTTGAAGCTTTCATTACCACCAAAGGCTTTTGTACAAAGTATTAAATGAATATCAGTAAGCGAGTTCAATACTTTTTCCCTGTGTCATTTCACATTAATACACAACTTAACTTCTGAACTTATTTGTTTTGGTTTCTTTGTATGTATGGATATGTGGTTTGTTGTTACCAACATCTGGTAAAAATGTCATGTTAATAGCACCTTTGGAAATATATTTACAGAGAAAAATGGTGATGTGTTCAATACTTATTTCACCGCTGTAAGTATTCACAGCCTTTGCCATGACATTCAAAATTGAGCTCAGGTGCATCCTGTTTCCGCTGATCATCCTTGAGATGTTTCCACAACCTGATTGGAGTCCACCCGTGGTAAATTCAGTTGATTGGACATGATTTGGAAAGGCACACACATGCCTATATAAGGTCCTTAGTTAACAGTGCATGTCAGAGCACAAACCAAGCCATGAAGTCCAGGGAATCAACTGTAGACCTCTGTGACAGGATTGTATTGAGGCACAGATGTGGGAAAGGGTACAGAAAAATATCTGCAGCATTGAATGTCCCAATGAGCACAGTGGCCTCCATCATCCATAAATGGAACAAGTTTGGAACCATCAGGACTCTGCATAAAGCTGGCCGCCGGCCGAAATTGAGCAATCAGGAGAGAGAGGCCTTTGTCAGGGAGGTGACCAAGAACCAATGGTTACTCTGACAGAGCTCCAACATTTTTCTGTGGAGAGAGGAGAACCTTCCAGAAGAACAACCACCTCTGCAGCACTCACTGCTTTTTTCATTTTTTATTTTTAATAAATTTGCTAAGATTTCAAACACACTTCTTTCACATTGTCATTACGGGGTATTGTTTGTTGAATTTTTAGGGAAATAATTATTTTAATCCATTTTGGAATAATGATATAACATAACAAAATGTGGAAAAAGTGAAGTGCTGTGAATACTTTCTGGATGCACTAACTAAAATAGAATATTTAGTAAAAAAATGTGTTACCTAGCTAACCTTTAGCTAAATTTAGCTGGCTAGTTTATCCTTAAACTGTATAAGTCAATCTGTCAACATGGAAATGTTGATCAAATGTTTTCTTTTTTTCTCATAATTTTCCTATTATTTTACTATTTTACAAAATATGTCATTGTGTTTTCAAGCCACAGTAATGCAATATGGACAGGCTGTTCTCATGACGATATGTAAAAAATGTACAAAAAATATTTGGTACACGTGTACATTTCCAGAATCATGGAACCGTTAAGCCTTGTAGGGTTACGAAATGTAAAAAAAGTATGTTTACCATAACCTAACCTTAACCTCAATAACCTGCCTGAACTAAATGTTCCCCAAGTACGTTAAATTCCAACCAATTGGTCTACTCTTGGAAATGTTCTGCTGAACAGCAACTTAATACATACAACATTTCTCATTTAAATGACCATATCTGTACGCCTCTCTACGTAATGCAGCAACATGTCCATTATGTTCAATTACACACGTATTGCCATGAGAACAGGTAGATATGGATCAAATATAAAATCTTCGATGCCTTACCCACACACACTATCCAGTTTTAATTTTGAAAGCTAAAAGATCTCCCTCTTGGAAACTTACATTATCTTAGGTTTGTCTACAAAATATATTCTGACAGAGTAGTATATTGCCACTGTACACTTTCTCATTACAAAATCCCTTGAAACACTTACTATGAAGAATGTACCCTGCTCTAAAAGATACATTTACATTGCCTTACAATGCAGTAATAATGTGCCACTGACTTCCAGGTATCACCACTGTGTTGACAATGACGACCCTTAGCACAGTGGCTAGGACATCCCTACCCAGAGTCTCCTATGTGACAGCCATGGATCTTTTTGTCACTGTGTGCTTCTTGTTCGTCTTTGCGGCCATGATGGAGTATGCAACCCTCAACTACTATGCCTACAGGGAGCCCAAGCCCCTGTACAACAAGACACACAGGACCCAGAGACTGGTGAGCTTTCATTCATGCACATGTAATGAATATACTGTCCTCCTTATCATGCCATATCCAGAGGCGGACTGTCCATCTGGCATTTCAGACCAAAGGCGGATGGGCTGGTCCATATTTAGCCTATTGGGCCTGACAACATTTTTAGAAAACAGGCAATTGTGATTGCTAAACTTTATGGGGAAAAATGGGCTGATGTGTTAGAAATGCCAGAGCCAAAATCAGGTCCCAGCCTGCCCCTGCTTTCATCTGTGGTTGGTGTTGTAAGTTTCCCCAGTGCAGTGTACGGCTGTAGGAATGCATCAAGGGTGTTTATGAAACCATGGTAGCGATTATGTTGTGAATCATGCTGCATCAGTTACACTGTGCATTGTTCGTGATATTACACTATTGCAGTCACCGGCACTGACCTGCATGGTATCAAATTAGGGATTGCCCCCCCCGCCTCCACATATCATCCTCTTGCACTGCTGATCAGCCACAGTGTATTTTGTCATTGCTGTGTCAAAGGGTGTCATGTCACCATGTTGTGTCATGTGAGTGAGTTGGGGCGGAGCACATGTCATTGCCTGTCTGGGTTATAACAGAGTCCCGCTGGGTGGACGAGGACTCCACCCTCTGCCAAGCTTTAATGCATGACAGCACCTCTCCACTCACAATGCATCAGCTCTCCTTCCTTTATTCCCTCACCCTCCATCTCTCCATATTTCCATGTCTTTCTTCACTGTCTGCCAGTATATATTTTGGTCTCCTGTCTCCCCGTTAGTTTCATCCCTCTTTTGCTTCCCCACGTTCCACTCTCTTACACTCTCACACCACCTCTCTTTTCTCCCCCCCCCACACATCTAAGGAGATGGCATTCCTCTGTCCCCTCCCACAGAACTACTCCATGCTAGACATGGGGCCCAGGTCCCCAACAACGGTGGTTCCGTTGAACAACAGCTATTCATACTGGCAGGACTATGAGGATGTGTATGAGTGCCTGGACGGGAAGGACTGCCAGAGTTTCTTCTGCTGCTACGAGGAGTGTAAGGGGGGAGGCTGGAGGAAAGGACGCATCCACGTTGACATTAAGGAGCTGGACGCCTACTCCAGAGTCTTCTTTCCTACATCATTCCTCCTGTTCAACATTGTATACTGGGTTGCATACCTCTACCTTTAGCAGGTTCCGTTGGAGTTCTTCCTTTAGAATTGTTTTGAACAACCATGGAAAGACTTGTATTGGAAAAGCAGATGTCATAAGATGTGTGCCCCTGAACACTCGAACACACGTCAGTGGTTGGTTGGTGGGGAACTGTAGCTAACCAATAAACAGCTGGGAGACCCTGACACCAGGATGCTAGCCAGATGGATCACGTTTAAGCATCCACAGTGCCTTCTTCAGGAAGGGACCATTACCTTTACAGAGGTGCAATAAGGGGACTAGAAGCTTTGGTGTTTTTTCCACTTAGGTTATTCAACATCTGACTGGAAGCTTTGCCGTTTTTCCCACCTAGCTCATTCCACATCCAACTGGAAGCTTTGCCATTTTTCCCACTTAAGTTATTTGACATACTGTAGGTCTATTTACCGCATGGAATTATACTATCCATTATTAAAACCAATGAAAAGCTAGGGTGGACTGCACTATGACATTATTCTGTAGTATTATTCTGTATGTTTGGCATCAACACGATGTCACTACATTTATTTGATTTAAATTAAAATTTCTATAACAAACATTTAAGTAATGTTTTCCACAAAGGTGGAAATACAACAAGAAAATGCATAAAATGCCTGTAGATTACAACACACAACATAATATTTATATGAAAATACTACTTTTGTAAGATAATGTATTTAATAAAGTTTTCTTTTGTAACCTTTAGTTTTTTTCAAAGAGTGTTAATAGAGTACTTAGATAAATCAGTTGTCTGACAATCAGTTGTCTGACAACAATACACAAGTCAAATTAATCTCATATAACCGGCATGGTAAGGATTTGAAATAAACTAGTATGGAGGCAGATCAGGTTATCATTTGGGCCATTACAGTACTGTATAAATTGTGCTAGTATACAGTACTACAGTACTGATAAAAAATGCATGGTTTTTCTCCAGCAACCCTTGCTCTTTTCTTGAGCAAGTACCTGTAACATTAATGTTAACATACAGTAGCAAAACAGGCATAACACTCACAAGTACTTGTGAAAGCTGTGTTTTTGGATTTAGAAAATATCTACATATATTTTGTACTGTAAGTAACACTGGTGTTTCTGCAGTGCGTTGGCTTAGAAGTATGGTTGTATCTTGTATTCCATGTTTTAAGAGAAAATGTATGTGAGATTTAGACCAACAGACAATGATGGTTTTCACCTCTGTATAACAATACAAATATTGCACTTTATAAGTGTATTAGTTTGATATACTTCATTTACAATAAATCAAACTCTATTTTATACATCTGATGGAGCTTGCCCGTTTGTTACATCAGATTAAGGAGAACTACTGCTTAGCTTCTGTCTAGGTATGCTTTTTAAACCCAGCCTGTGCTATTGCTTACATCGATAAAACTGTATTTGCTCAAGGTCTGTGCCTGTGTGTTTCTATAAATAGGTCATCTAAAATTGCTATTTCAATACTATTTATTTTGACAGACACGTAGGCACACACACACACACACACACAAACACACACACACACACACACACATTTTAGATCCCACTTCCTATAGATTTTTTATTTTAATTTTTTTGCATTATCAAGGAGATGATCAAATTATAGACATGATGGAAAGACTGGATAACCGACGGGGTGTCGAATTACCTGGGGGAGGATTCAAATCCATGCCAACTCGGGCATGCATATGTTTCATGATGTACAGTAGGATTGACTCTCTCCCTGACATGAATTTGATAGCTCACTTCAAACTCACACTGTGCCTTCTGTTAGAAAGAGGCCAGTCTGAAAGTGAATTAAGACATAATTAACCCACTCCTTAAAAGTAGGGTAACCAAAAACTGAACCACAAATATATCCCACGAAATGAATCGAACACTCGATTCATGTTTATTGCAGAGTAGGTAATTATATAACTAGCGTCCCCATATAGAAATAACCAGATGTTCACAAATTGTATTCAGAAATGTTCTCAGAGCAGTTTTTGCCTTTTGGTTTATAATGAGGTCAAATGGACAGCAGGTACCTGAATCTGTATCAGTACATAATGTTCAGTACATTCCTGGTGTCACTGAATATTGATACCCCTGTAGCATTCATATGCCTGTGTGGGATCTGCAAACATTTGTCATTGATAGACTTATTTTAAATCTGCTGACCTAGATTGAGGAAACAAGTAATATGACTTGAAGAGTAGGAAATCAGTGGAACACAATCAAAGAGTGGCTGCAATACAGTAGATGCTATATTGAGCAGAACTCAATCAATGTGGAACATATACAGACAAAATAGTAGCAAACAACCAAAATATCTCATATAACTGAAAGCATTTGGCCAGATTGTATATGGACAGCAAATGGAGATGTCACATTCTGTATTGGTGTGTGTGCATGATTGATGATTGCTTGTATTGGTGTGTGTGTGTGTATGTTTGTGTGGACATGTTTATTTGTACGTGTGGGTACCTGAAATCCCCACATGTATACAAAAAGCTGACAAATTTGATGTTGTGGGTCATTTCTCAGGTCTTTACAAGTGGAATTGTGATTTATGGCTCAGGGGTTAGGTTTAGGGAAAAACGTACTATTAGGCATAGTGTTGGAATTGGGGTTACGATTACATTTAGGCATTGCGGGTTAGGTTTAGGGTTAGGGTTAAGCATTATTCCATGGTTAGGTTTAGACACTAAATGTGGGTTACTTAGGTTAATGTTAGGGTAAGGGTATGGTTAAACTTAGGGTTAGGTTTAGTGCTAGGAAATAGTGAACATGTATTTTTTGGTGAAAATTACTCTCAAGTCCCCACAAAGATAGAAACGTAATATGTGTGTCTGTGTATGTGTGCTTATTAGGGTCCATGTTTGTGTAAACATGCTGACGTGTTCAATGACTTAACTCAGCCATGCATGCGTGTAATGTCCAAAGAGATAGCACACCTGGAGGAACGAGTGTGGGATGGGGGCTTTGGGGTTGTCGACGCTGAATCTGAATCCATGCAGTATCTGGGGACTTCCTCTGCAACGTGGGGAGATTCTGCTGGAGGCTGTCAGCTGGTTCTTCTGACCTATTTTGTAACATGCCGCCATACACATACATGTTAATCATTGTTTATACATTGCTGCATTCATAATGTGTTGCAGACCATAATAAATTCATTCCGAACATATTACCAGCCATATGGATCAAGCACATCTATCGTTGCATGGCAATGATTCATAACCCAAAGAAAGCCAGAATAAAACATGAAGAGTTGGAAGTGCTTAAAAATGAGGGCTGAAGGCACTCTCAATGAAAAACGTAATACATGTATTCTAATCAGCAGTAAATGAAGGGCACCAAAAAACCATACAAGTCTGGCTGCTCTACCAAAATCATTAGGTAGGTCTATGTTCACAGTTTATGGGAGATAATGACCTTGAATTATATGAGAGCTAGGTAAGTAGAAAGTAACACATTATTCTAAACAAAAATAAACAAATGCATTTACAGAAATTTCTTGAAGAAAACAAAATAACATTCAATTATTACAATTGAAGCTGTTTGACCTTTCAGAAGAAACTAATACACCCAGTAAGCTTCCTGCTGTTCATTAAAATTGAAAATGAATTGTACTCAAATGTGCCCTTTTCTTCCATGACCCTGTCATGATGTCATTTCCTGCCAGGAGGTTTGGATGACATGCCATTTGAACATCAGAGAAACCCCTTCAACTGCTATCATTGATTCAGTGTGTTTATAATTAAAAAAAAATGTCATGAGGTATAGAAATATATTCAGTATGACTTACTTATCACAGATTTAACAAAAATTTTGTTTTGTTAATAAATGTTGTTTTTTAAACATTATTATTGGATTTTAGTTATTGTTATTATTATTAGATAGTGTTTGTCATATTTCTAATTTTACAAAGTTTATGTTTTTTATTTATTTATATTATTTTACTCTTGAAAGCAAGATGGTACCAGCAAATAATTGAATACATAAGTAAGTATCTTGCATAGCAGTTTTATGTTACATTTTGAATTCTAACTAGTCTTAGTCAACAGTTTCATGATGGAAATATAATCACAAATCACCAGGATTCAAAAAAACATAGATAGTAATGCAATAATCAATTACTTGAACATAGTTCTTCATGCAGATAAAAGATGGAAGAATGTTTAACATACTGATATGTGTTTTCTTTGGTAAGCATATAAAGTATAGTACCTGCTGTAACTTGATTTAGATACAAATGGCAATGATTGACACATTTTATTGAACATAAATGGGCATACCATTATGCAGCCACCCAAAGATGCTGGGAGATTCCCAGACATTTGTAGGTCAATTACACTAAACAAAAATATAGATGCAACACTTTTATTTTTGCCCCCATTTATCATGAGCTGAACTCAAAGATCTAAGACTTTTTGTATGTCCACAAAAGGCCTATTTCTCTCAAATATTGTTCACAAATCTATCTAAATCTGTGTTAGTGAGCACTTCTCCTTTGCCAAGATAATCCATCCATCTCACAGATGTGGCATATCAAGATGCTGATTAGACAGCATGATTATTGCACAGGTGTGCCTTAGGCTAGCCACAATAAAAGGCCAGTCTAAAATGTGCAGTTTCATCACACAGCACAATGCCACAGATGTCGTTAGTTTTGAGGGTGTGAAACTCCCACAGAGTGATTTAAAGCCACAACAGGTGGAGTCAGCACCACGGCCAGCTCCGCAGCCTAAGAAATCACAAACAATTCAGTAGGTGAATGGATTAACTCGGCAAAGGAGAAGTGAATGAATGAATGAATTGTCTATAACACTTGTGTTCATACCTACATTGGTGATTGCCAGTGTTGTGCAGTAATGCATTACTTAGTAATATTACTGTAATATTATTACCTTTCCCAGTTACGAGTAGTGTAAGGGGTTACATTTTCCAAAACAGTAATTGTATTACAGTTACTAATCCAAGTAACTAAATAAAAACCAAATTCCTGTTGGGTTGTTGTTGGGACTGTCATTTGGAACTGGGTGTTGCATGGGCTGGGTGGCTGGGGTAGATGTGGGTGTGTGAATGGATTAGGTGGGTCGTTGGCTAGGCAGACTGGCCAGGTATGGTGGTGGGGGGTTGGATGGGGGTGGTTGCCTGGGATGCACCCTTATCTTATAGTTTGGTTTTCCTTCACCCAGTTCAATTGTTTATTTTTCTCATAATTAGTGTTTATATTAACACATTATGTATGAAATGTTTGTCAACATGCACTGGCCTAAGACCTACTAGGTTATCAGTTTGGTTTTTGGAAAGTGGTCTATTATAGTACATGCTGTTAAATGTCTTTAACACAATACAAATAATTATCTTTAAATTTGCATAGTTTGAAAGTGAATGCTTGGAAATAAAACAATTGTACTTTGCTAATGACACACTGATGCAGAAGGCAAGAAAGTAAACATTTACAACTAGATTTACAATTAGGTCTAAGCCACCTAACACTTGAACAGTACTGTAAATAAAAGTATTACATCATATTACCTTTTGTTTATAATGAAATATTACATGTACAGTCATATGCAAAGGTTTAGACACCCCTGACAATTTCCATAATTTTCATTTATAAATAATTGGGTGTGTCATGGTTGTGTGTGGTATGGAGAGAGGGAGACACAAAAGCAGACGGATGTAGCAGGTTCTTGTTCATTTTATTAGTTACCATCCGGGAAAACATATATGATACTTGTTTGTTGGTTGCAGGGTACATCATAAAGCGAGTGCACACATTATAGACCTATAAAGCCTATGTACTCTCACAGTGGTATGGAACACTGATGACTAAACAGATAATACAACACATACAGTTTAACTCACTTCAGGGACTCATTTGTCACAACTTTTAAAACGAATACCTGTAGCTCCCAGATAGCTTTCAGATGAACAGATGAATGTAACACAAGTAACAATATAACAATACACGACAGCTCTCTCCAGTTAAGCAGCCTTCTAATAGTATAGCTCACCCAACTAATAGCACACGGCTGAACGTGATAATTAAAGGGAAACTTCACCCTACAGCTATCTGGAGGTGCTAGTAGCTTCTCCCAGACATTTGTAGAACAGTGAGATATGTTTCACCCATGCCTGGCTAGTGTAAGAGCAAGATTTGAAATTCTGCTGGGAATTTTCACACTCTGATGTCACCATGTGTTTCGAATGGACTTTGGAGATAGGAAAAATTAATATAGGCATGTATTCTGTCGCGAAAATAA